>VUQG01011342.1:3074-14794 GCA_015106755.1 Etia nguti | reverse complement strand
TACACTGGCAACACGTTAATTAGTAATCCACATCCTACTGCGGAGATTAGTCTAAGTATTTGCCCAGTCTGCACCGCGTGATTCAATCTTTTATTACCAGATGTGCACACAGAGTGATTCTGGGGCAGGCGTAAGTCTGACCTCTAATACAGCAGTAATTTCAGAGGAAGTTGAGTTCACTGTTAAGTTTTAAAAATCAGCCCTTTTCCTGACACAAACCTGGCACTTTATTCTCTTTATGACCCTAAACTGTGCCAAGTAGGTTCTGCGCCACCCTGCTCTCTGGTGATCCTTTTCAAAAAGTAATACTTAGACTAAACGTGCTTCAGCTCAGTAGTGTTTCATGTAAACTTTGCTATTCATGTCTGTGGATGTCAAAACAAAAACCAAGTATTTTTACCTCAGGAGCAACACCAGTCAAAACATTCTAGGATCAAACAAAAAGTGTGGTCTTTAAATGTAGAAACAGCAATTCAGCGTGAGGTGGTTAAGTTAGAATCACAAGTTAGAATCAAATGTTGGTGAGTTAGCCCACAGACTGTTGGCTAACTGTTTTCTCAGTTTAAGTTATATATATATATATATATTATTAGCTCATAAAACTTAATGCACGCTATATTTGGATATAAAAATAGACATTCTCTAGCTAGGGCCTGCTTTGGGAGGTGACTCATGGCTTTGATAGTTTCATCTTGGGGTGCCAGTTACTAAAAATGAAAGCTATACTGCATGACTGATGCAATTTGATAACGTTGCTAAGGTGTGTCGACTCGGCTATCACCGTATCTCCTGCCACTCCGAAGTTGTGTTTCTTCACCAACCGACCAGTCACATGATTGACTCAGTCCTGTTTGTTCATGTCAAACTGATATTAGCAGACACTGGATACGTATCCCTGAACCCTTGGAGCCTGTGTGACTCAGCAGGAGGAGATGGTAAGGAGGCAGATGTCATCGACTGTTCCACGCAGCCTGTCCTGTTCCCCTGGGGCTTCAGCCACACCAACACAACACTGACCTCAGTTCATTCATCTCTGTGTGTGCGTGTGTGCATAACTGAAGAGACGCTTATAGCACCTACTTCAGGCTCTTCTGTGTTGACTTCTCTATTTGTCTCCCCTCAAAGACATTGTGGAAACATCTCCCCTAAAGATAAAAAATGTCATGTGTCATCACCCCTCATCACTGGGTCTCCAGCATTGTGCAGTAAATAGTCAGGGGACCATATGGATATAAAACTGGTTTGTGTGCCCACGATTTACAAGCCTACCAAAATAAAAAGGCCTCACACATCAACGTTACCACGATCGTTTAGATCTGACAGCACCAAAGATGTAATTACGGCTAGTAATTTCAAACAGATCAACATCCAGTGTGTTTTACAATTCCTGCGTGAGTATGTGAGGATGTGGTGGTCAGTTTAATCCTCTGACCTCAAAGAAAACAAAACCACACGTGTACCAAGTTAGCCAGCTTCTGTTTAGTGAAAAGGTTCACCAACGCCTCTTCACTTCTTTTCCTCTTCCTTTGTTTCCAGGCCTTTGCTTTATGTCTCTGAAACATACATATATGTGGGCTTTTTGTTTGATGAAGTAAAGTGGTGGAGACTCACAGGCGTGCCCAGGCAGTGACTCAGTGAGCTGTGGAGCAGCTTACTTTGGAAGAGTTTGCTTGCCTAAGGTGGGCCGGGGGTTTGGGTGATGGTTTGTGGATGAGTGTGTTGTGTCAGTCTGTGTGTGTAAGGATGATTGTTTATTTTACAGCAGGGTTGGGGTATAATAAATTATGCTCAGTAGCATTATTGTAGAGTTTTTAAAGCTCTAAACTAAACTCTAAACTAAAGCCCTAGACTAGAATGGAAGCAGATATGACCATACTTAAGCACTACACAGTGTTTTCATCACATAAAGTGGGTTTGGTATCCATGCAATAAACTCTCCACACAATTACACACTGCAGAGAAGAGTGAATACATTCAAAATTAACAAGCCACATACTGGGACTGCAATGCTCCAGCCCCAGCAAAAGTCAAATGTGACACTGTGTTCCTTGTTTCTCAGGATTGTGGGAAAGTACAAGTATTTCTCGAGGGAGTTGAGATTTGTGATGGATCTTTGCAGGTGTGTTGTGACAACCTCGGGTTCAAATCAGTGCACTCCGGTTCTCGCTGTCTCCGCAAAGACAAAACAAATCCCCCAGAGACATATGGGGAGGAAGTCAGATAATGAGAAAACTACAACAAGGGAGGAGGGTTTTTGTCACAAAATGTGGGCAAGAAGGTTAAAAGAGCTTTAGGTTTATTGATCTTTTAACCTTGTTTACTTCAGTGTCATGCAGCCTTGTAGCCACAGGCACATGGGTGTGACAAGACAGCAGGTGGAAGGACCAGAAAGACCCAGAGTTTGGTAGTCGTGTCAAGACATGAAGCTGCTGAGTTTACTGTGAGTCACAACACAACAAAATGAAAAAAAAAAACAAAATACAGACAAACTAACTGAACCCTGCTGCAATTAATTTGGACTGAAAATAAATCAGCACATATTAGAAATCCCCATTAACAGGAGGTTGTGTTCCCTATTGCTGAACTTTAATTAGAGATGGAATAACTGAGTTATGACCACTGGAAACAAGAAGATTATTGATGCAACGATTTTAATTAATATATCATAAATTATTATTATTTTTTTAAACATGCATTTTTTATGTCTGTATTTCATTAAAGCTGGGAGTTTGTCAGTTCACCTTGTTATAAATAAACCATGGAAACCAAAAACTTGGCTATGTTTTGATCTGAATTTCCAAGAGATGAAGCTAAATGGATCAGGCATCAATTACTGGTGCTATTAGTTGTTATTAACACTAAGAACAAATGTTTAGAGAAGATGTACAAAGTGTTTTATCAGTTATCTGACAAACTGTGCTTGGTCCAGTTGGGTGTTTATCTGATGGACATGCCTTTTCAGAAAATGGTAGTTTACAAAGTCCTTTTTAAAAATTTCTCCATACATCTGTGCATTGGTAAAGGCAAACGAGTGTTCATGCATTGCATGTCTGTGCTAGCTTGTGAAAACCTCCAACGGATAGGGAACTATACATAGGCAGCCTAACAGTGGGAACCAGTATGGATGGCTGCTTACAAATACAGCAGAGCCCACAGGTAACAGCTGCATACTGTGACACGCTGATGCTTTGGCCTGCCGCTCGCACACACCCACACACACACACACACACACACACACACACACACACACACACACACACACGCATACACATAGATGTACACATAATCATCCTCTTCTGCTCTTTGGTGACATGCCCTTGTGATGAGACTCCAGAGCTATTTGAGGCATTGTTCTGATAAGCCCTCTGTGTGTGTGCACGGCTATGCTGGCATTCAGCAGCGTGGGAAAAAGAACAAATGGCTGATGAGGGCAGCGTGCAGTCAAACACAATGTTGCAGGAGGAGAACAATAAAAACAGACATGGCTGCTGTCGGTACACATTACGCTCGCTTTATGAACTGGACAGGGTCATGGTAAAGAGTCTCCAGCACTTTCTTCCACTTTTATTATTACAGCAAGAGATTCCTTTCTATTATACGGCAAGCGCCTTTAAATAAGATGACATTTATTACGAGTTGAGACTATATAAATGGAATTTAATTGGTCTTTTTACTCCAGCAAATGTAAGATTCATCAGATTCATCCCATTCATAAATGCCAACACGGAGCAAAACACGTTGCACTAAATTTCCTGCTCACATATTTCAAGATAAACTGGCATGAACAATGCAGCGTAGGATAACCACATTTCCTTTATGCACATCTCATGAATGGAGAAGTGTTATGAGATGCAATCTTAGGAGTCACTTGAAGAGTCCAGCACTTTATTCTTGCCAATTTTACTCCATGAAGAATGGCAGGTATGCAGGTCTGCAATCCTTCTCTGTGGCAGGAGTCTAGCATTCACTCAGAGCCTGCACAGCCTCACTGCAATTTATATGATAAACCTAGAATCTAATCTGTGGTGGGAGCCGGATATGTGAACCAGACTTGAGAGATAAACATTTATAACTTTTGGGTTTCTGGCCTAGTGCTAAATCGGACACACGACTTTGGTTTGTTTTAAGAGTTCTGTTCTTCAGAAACAATTTGGGCTTGTTTTTCAAGGAAATGCAACAGCGTAACATAATCTGTGTAAAAGCACGAGAAAGGATGAGAAGATAATGAACGAGTGAGGAAATTCCATTTTATCTGGAACTACTTCATACTAAGAAATATTAGGGGCTCATTCAGCGCAGAAGTTTTTTATAGTAACAAAAAGCCAGTCACAGACGTTGACGTTTAAACCAAAACAAAAGCGAGCATGGGGCAGGACACAAAATTTACATACATTTAAATCAACCATGCCTGCATTCCTTATGTAACTTAATACCTGTTCATGTTTCCCACGTCTGACTGACGGCTTTATCCGTGCACGGAAGTTAAGGAGCGTGATTCAGGTTACAAGCGCCACACCTAGCTCGCCATTCATTTGACAACCCATTCACAAATCCCCACAGAGGTGTGCAGCCCTGTTGCTGTGCTGTAACTGGGCGTGAGGCTTTCTTTCCCAGACATACCAAGTAAAAATGTGATAATGCAATAAAAGCAAAGAAGATTAGCTTGGTTATAATGGCCATTGTTTGTAATCTAACTTAAGCACACACAGATAAATGTAATTATGCCTTTAATGTGAGAGATTGTGCAGAGCTTTCTGATAATCAGCTGCATTAAATTTGGTCCTTGACATTGTTTTTTCCCCTCCACTGTAACTGATGCTTCTTTGTTTTATTCTGTGTGGTCTTGCTTTGTGGTCAGCTTGGGTTTGTGTCCTTGCTGAGTCTTTTTTCTATCAGAGCTTCTCCCCACGGTGCCATTCTGCTTTTCCTCCCACTTTGAGAAAGACATGCCAGTCAGGTACCAGACATGCTTGGTATATGCTGGGATAAACTCCAAAATAAAACAAAAAAAAAGAGAGAGAAAAATGGTTGTATTTTGGCCACCAGCTGTCAACCCCCCCATAGTTCCATCACCTGACACCCACATATGACGCTCAAACACAAAGCAGCATTGTGAAGCCCAGGCGGATGTGTTAGTCACAGCCATGTTTAGTCTCACTCTGGGAGGAGAGTGTGCCCCTCTCTCCCCCTTTTGGATGATGGCCTGCCTGAACAGAGTTTCCCATGAGTCCTCTCTGCTGTGTGCGTGGCAGGCCTTGATTCTGGATTGCAGGTGTTGTCATTTGGCACTTTGCATGTTTTGTGTTCTTTCATTTCCAGATCCTTGATTTGGTTTACACACATTATTTTCCCCTCAAGTTTCTGCCCTAAATTTTGTCTTTTCTTTCTCCCTCCACTTGTGATGACCCACATAGATTTATTCCTTGATGTCTCGTGTTTGATTGCAACTTCTACTTGATGTTATTGCTTTGTCTCAACCTCTGTAAGCTTTTGGATTTTTTTTTTGACTGCCACTCGTTTTTGTGTTTTTGGCAACTCCAAATCTGTTCTGGTTGACTCTCTAAATGCCTACCTTGGTATGACCTGCGGTTGAGTTTTAAACTTTACATTTTTCCTGCACTGAATGCCTTTTCTGAACGTGGGCCTCGTTCAGAAACATGATTGAGCCTTTTTGCTGCCAAGTGCATCAGTTATCCATTGAAAAGCTGGTTTTGTAACACTGGGTGTATTTGAAGTTGCAGGGTTACTGTCTAAACTCGTAAGGTGATTTCCATTCAAAAGACTGAATGTCACAAAGGTATAATGTTACAATGTTAGCTTAGCAAGCTAATAGTCACTATTTACCACTATTTACTCAAAAAAGTGGTGACCATCCATGGTGCTGCTCCACTAGCAAGGCCAAAAAGTTAAATGAGAGTTCCACAGATAGGATTAAAATGTCTCAAATTATATCTTTGTCTGTACTGAGCGTGTGCAACACCATCAGTAACATCAGATCTAAGAGGAAATGGGCTCTTTTATCAAGGCTCCATTTAAGCTCATTCATTTTTGAACACCAAACCAGCATCACCAGCATAAAGCGCCTTTCTATTCCCTTGTCTCACTCTCTCTCTGAAACTCAGGCTGGCTCACATCACTTCCGAATAACAGGGGACGACACAGAAGACTCCACACAGACAACCTTGTTCAGGCACACTTGTATGTGTGCTCACGTACACGTAGGAACGCTGCCAGTACCACCTTGAGGCCAAGAGTGAGACGTTAGGTGCAGCTGCAGCCCAGAGTCAGACTGGAAGAGGACTGCACCCTTTTCCCTTCTGCTGGATGATGAGGACACGACGGCAGGAGGTGTCAGAATAATCTGAATGCTCCTCTTTGTTCCAACCTTCTCCTTTTTGTTCTGCTGCTGCGAACATGCGCAACTATCCATCTCCCTCAGAGCTCTCTAAAAGGATTTCTCTGTATTTGTTTGCTGTTAAGAAGCTAACCATCCCCATCAATGTACTGTATGAATATGTGATTAAACATTAAACATCAAATTTGCAGTAAGAGAGCAAAGTTGATAAACCTTCACTGTAGCTCGAAAACCTACATTTACCTTGGCTACCATTTTTAGATTCAAAAGTTACTTTTTATTATGATACTGATTAATAAGGGATGTGATATCGTTTTCTAGTGGAAAGAATCTGCAGCCATCTTAACTCCACTGTGGAGTTCCACCTCCCTGGCCTAGTTCATGAAAATGCAGACACAAATGGACTTCTTGTTACAGTGAGGCGATCTTCAAACCCCCACGCAGATGTCTCAGTATGAATAATGTCTTGTTCACAGGTCTTGAGAGAAAAATCCCCCAAATTATAGTAGAGACTTCAGCCTGTGGATTGTCTGCTTTGAAGGATGGAGAGATCTGAATTCACAGCTTATTCCCTTCATGTATTTTATTAGCATCTTTTTTCATCTTGGTGTAATCCACAATGTTGTTTTCCTGCTGTCTCATGTTGTCGCCTTTATGCCCCCATGAAGAGAGGCATAAACGTACATAGCTGTAAGTGTTGCTGGATGAGTTGACAGGATAAGAAAGCACCCATGTCAGCACCGTGTTGATATTCTCCTCCAGAAACTTCAGAGTCCTCAGCCATTATCACCCACAATGCATCACAAGGGTTTCTCAAAGGAGCGCGCATGCTTTCTCTATCTGCAAGACAGAATTCCACACCAACTGGGTGCCTTTCTTGAGGTTGGACAGACTGAAACCAAAATTCCTGCAGCCTGGATACCAACCTGCTCTAACATTGTCACTATGGTGTTTGTGATGGACAAAAGGCTCAGCTGATTTGCTCATGTAGAGACTGCAACTGCATGCGCTGCTCAGAGCTTTAGTCAATCATTTGCAAATCATCACCTGATGCGTTTTCAACAGCATGTGCATTCACCTGAGAAAAAATACCAGAGCACATAAATCCCTCCATAGCAACACTGGGTTTGTCAATGTTAATGACGTAGTAGGAGACAAAGGGCTTTGCTCTCCAGGGACATTTTGAATATGCCACAAGGCACCTGTGCACATGGGTGTCCACAGTTGTATGTCAAATTTAGGACAGTCGCTCACATTATCATCAAGGAATTTTGCACCACTCTTCTTTATACCGTTTCAGTTCGTTTAGATTTGTGGGGATTTATTGATGCACAGCTCTCTTAAGGCTGTGCCACAGCATTTCATTTGGGTTGAGTTCTGGACTTTGGGCCATTGCAACACTTTGATTCTTTGCTTTTTCTGCTGCTCAGTTGTAGATTTGCCGATATGATCGGGATTAAGCTAAGCTTCAACTGTCAAACAGATGGCTTCAACTTTGACTCAAAAGGAGTTTATGGTCGACATGACTGCAAGGTGTCCAGATCCCATGGCTCTAAAACAAACCCAAATCATCACCCCACCAACAGCATGTTGATATACTATTTAGCTTTCCCCAAAGATAGTGCTGTGTATTGTCTCATCTGTACAATAACTTGAGAAGGGTGTCATGCTGTAGAGAGATGATTTCTCGTGGTAATTCTTCCTAACAAGCCATACTTGCTCAGTCTTTTTCTGACTGTATTATAATATGCCCGTAAAGGTTTTTGAAATTTCTCCGAGCACTGCATGGTTTGACCTTGCAGTTGCATCTACTGGGATGTTCACTCATGCAAAAACAATGGCAAGTCTTGAATGCTTTCCACTTGTGAATAATCTTTTGCACCGTGAACTTTCCAAATTGTTTGCAAACGGCTTGATAATCATTTCCAGATTGATGGGCAGAAATGCAGTCGATGTCTTTCCTCCTCCTGATCGTAACACATCAATCTTCCACATGAGCACACCCCCAAACACTTGCTTATGACTCAAAGTGCATTTGATTATCAGCACCTGATCCTCTTAATTCCTATACAAGTAGTAACAATGTATTTAGTTGTTCCACACATTTCTACTGCATTTTAACCTTTGTTAAATAATCGGAGGACCAGATAATTTTTATTCGCATGCTTTTATACAAAAACTTACAATTGAAGAAGTACTGAAATGTATTTTATATTCTCTCCCGAAAAAAATAATATAAGTTCAGTTTACCTGTGTTCCTGACTAAACCGACACAAGACACAAACACACAGAGGACAACGAATTTGCATTTCCATGTCGCACAACTTTAATAGAATATTTTAACTAACTGTACAAATTGAAAAGAAATATTGCGCAAGTAACAAATTGTGAATAAGAACCAGTTAAGGCCATTGCTAGCACACGGTCCAATGCGGTAGATTTGAAGACGTCAGCCGTGGCTCTGAGATCTGTCTGAGAAGATCTACAATCTTTTTTTCTTTTTTTAAAAAGAGAGAAAGAGGTGGGTAATATTTTGCTGACAAGTCCAGATGATCAGTCATCGGGCACAAGCGCCCAAAACAAATGGCCAAAATCCCAGTGAAGTATATAAAATACATTGGCACCTTCCCCCATTTGTTTTCCCACTTTCTACTGATTCAATATGTAGACAATAACAAATACTTATATATTCTGAAACAACTTTAAATGCTGAATTAGATTACACTGTGTTAACGACAATTGGCAAACAATTTAATGAACCAGAACGGCATCTTTCATTTTGGCTTCTTGGCAACAGAATTTACATTTTATCCACACTTTCTGTCCCAACACTGACTCTAAATGACACTTGTTTAACGCTAGATACATACCAGAAGTGCTATCTTATAAAACAGCCACAAAAAGCCTAGGGGTTGGCCACTGCTTAAATCTGTCATCTGTGAGGAGAATATTCCGACTGGATGTGAGGCCTGGGCTGGGGGAAATTCAAGATTCTTTCAAGTTTTGTTTTTCATGTCAAACATTGTAATTTAAAAGTATTCTCACCAAGCTTGTTAAAACAAGAGCAAGGAGCATTTCAGGGGTGACTGAGGAAAAAGAGCGACAGGACAGCTTTGAGGTATAACCACATGCTTGTCTCGTGATTGTAGTTAGTGTGCTCAGTGTAAATGCTTGTTTACCCCACTATATCCGAGCGGAAGAAAGCACTATCAATGCAGAACATGAGTCTTCAGTCTGAACACGTTTTTAAAACAAAATAAAAAAAACAAAAACAAAACAAAAACAAAATTGGCAGTATTCACGTTTTGTTAACCTGCTTTGCTCAAATAAGCTTTGAGCCTATAACTGCAGATGGGCCTTAAAGCGTTCCCCAAAATGCACCGTATCATATAGCTGCATGACACCAGAATAAATAGTCCAATGACATGACAATGAACATTTAAAAAAGTAAATTAAATTGTATGTCTCTTAAAAAACACTAAACAAATGATAACAACCCCAGTGAAAGATTAAGTCAAACTTGTTCAGCAGTTTCCTGGTAAACTCACATCGTGTTGGTGTTTAAAAAACCCTGAGTAACTGACCGATTTCCATGAAAACTAAAGTTTGGGATCCAATCCTTTTTTGCTAATTTTTTAAACTCTTTCATCTAATAATGCTCTGAGTTTGGCAGTAGTAACCTACTCCACATTATTAAAGACGACAACTGTTCCTATATGATGCCATGGCAATTTAAATAGAGTCAAGTCACTTCCTGCTTTGGGCTGAAATGAAGCCAAATAAATGGGGCGAGATGGGCGCAAGACAAAAGAAAAAGAAGTCATGCACATAGTAAAAAACGCAGTTTGGTTTGCGTTCTATTGCGTTCAGGTAAGAGTTTGTAGAAAGGCCGAGCCTGTACAAGTAGTAGGACTTGCTGATTGGTTAACAACTGATTTGATGGACAGCAGGTCTCCACCTCCCCTGATCACCAAGGTTACTGCTGTTTGCACTCAGCCGGCTGGGGCTGTTCTTTCTGCAAGGAACAAAGAGGGGAAAAAAAGATTAAACAACAGGACAGGCAATGAAACCGCTCAACATTAGCTAGCTAGAAAGCAACTGCTCAAGAAAGAAAGCACCTGGTTTGGTACAGCAAAGGGAGCAATGTTAGAAACCTGGAATGGGTTTAAGCAAGAGATGTAAATAGATGGAAACCAACACGACTAAGAACAGAAGCAATCTACCCAATATGCAAACTGGGGGTCCTAAAGAGCTTGGAATGTTAACAAAAATTAAAGAGGTAAAGAAGAAAAGGAAAGCAAGAATAAACCAAAGCCACTGGACGAGCGAGTGTGATGTATGTGGGACGCCATCCTAATTTCTCCCTTACCTAGAAATGCATGGGATGAGAATGTTTGATTATGCCTGTAACGGAGGGGGGGGTGGGGGGGTAATCCAGGGGAGGGAGAGACAACAGTATGAACAAGTTAAATCATCACATTAAAAAACAAATGACAAAAAAGCACAGTGAAACATTGCTGTGAATGAGCACCACGAATTCCTGAAGCAAAAAACAAAAACAAAAAAAACAATGGGTCATGAGATGGTAGCTGGGAATGGCAAAAAATAAAAGAAAATTTAAAGAAAAATTTATAACAATAATGCTACTAACAACCAACTTATTACATGTTTACAGGACACATTGTTTATCTGTTTATGTGATAGTCCAGTGTGATGGAGGAAGTATGGAGTATAGTAGGGCTGCGCGATATGACCAAAATCTCATACCCAATATATAACATCTATCATCCCGACAACGATATAAATCACAAAAGTGTAACATTTTCTGAAAATTCTGTGAATCTCGGGCAGCTCGACTTGCGTGAAGTGTTTTCAGCTGGGCGTCGTGTACCTGGAGTCGAATGTTTTAACCGATGCATGAAACGATACATTTTTAGTCATAAGTTGTAACGGCCGCCGTTTTCTTTGTGAGTATTTATTACACGGCGTGCTGCGGGGAAAAGCCTGTTCTAACGTTTGAGTCTAAGGTTTATATTTTAGCACCTGACGGCACTTTTTTTGCTTCTCATCCGTACTCTACATACTCTTCAGAATAAACTGAATCACATGAAAGAGTCTCAACAGGATCTTGAGCTTTATTGTGAAAGGTTTATGTGGAAAATAAACAAGCGGACATGCGATGGTTTTACCGCCGTTGTTGCTAACGACAACGCATAAAAACAGTCTCTTGTCCGTCCGTAATGTGGTTATATTAAATATAAGAGAAAGAGAGAACTTTAAGAAATTAATATAGCCACTACAGTGACCATCAAAACGATGAAAAATACTGCCGTAAACAGTTTATTTTGTGACACCACGAAATATA
>VUQG01011341.1:1282-32257 GCA_015106755.1 Etia nguti | reverse complement strand
GAATTTAGACAGTTTGTAACTCTCAGTGATGCTGCAGTGTTCGTTTGACTTTGGGACCTGAAGCGGACGGAGTTTAGGACCCAGATTACTCCACGAGGCTCCTGACTACGGTAGCTGTAATGCTCCAACAATCCATCAAGCGGTGCGGCTTCGTAGCTTACCAAAGTCAGACTAAAACATTTTGACAGATTTTTGAGCGCCGTGTACCACATAAAATCGGTTCGAGGTCAGTAAGCACAACCAGAATTCATACATAAGGCGCACTGTCGATTTTTGAGAAAGTTAAAGGATTTTAAGTGCGCCTTATAGTGTGTAAAATACGTTATACAGAAGAAAAGAATATATCGCGATATATATCGTTACCGCACATGCTTCAAATTATACCGTGATATGGATTTTAGGCCATATTGCCCAGCCCTATCTCAGAAGTTAATACACTCTTAGGAACTCCAAAGACATGCCTGTTGAGTTAACTAGTGTCCATCATTCTACAGTGAGAAAGATTATCCACAAGCCGTAATGCTTTCTTGTTCTCGTTTCTTTCACAAGCCATAAACATTACCGGTCAATCTTGTAGAATGGACATCCCAGTAAATTTAATCTCATGTCAGATTGTGCAATACTCAGAGAAACTGCAAAAAACTCAAGAGAAGATGTTGGGCCATAGTGCACAACGCTAGGCCAAAAACCAAACACAACACCTTAGCAAAAGTTCTTAAGGAGTCACTGGACTTGTTTTCTGTCCACAGGACACGGGGACCTTGCAGTCACTGAGTGGACCATGAAGTCATAAGTATACCAAAGTATCTATAGTCAAATGTGATATATGCACATATGCTCCACAGCTAAAGCCTAGCTAAAACTGGGTCATGCAACAGGACCACGATCTCAAGCACAGCAGCAAATCTGTAACACAATGGCTGAAAAAAGAAAAGAACCAAGATGATGCAATTGTTTTATTTAAAGTTCAAAACTCTTTGGACCTTTAGATATCTGTGTATGAACAAATGCCTGCAAACCTCAGTGAACTGAAGGAACACTGTAAAGAAGACTGGGCAAAATTCCTCCACAATGATGTGTGAAAATGTTTACTTTGTGTTACTGCTGTTAAAGGTTGTTCTACTTAGTTCTACTAAGGCCCCGAATCGCAATGACAGAATTACAAAAGCAAAGTTTGACCAGATCAGAAGACGTGCAGGAGACACTACCTGGTTGTCTGTGAGGTGTAGTATTGTCTTTTTATAGGAGATTACGTCAAAGTCCAGAGCCTTCCACACAGCATGACCCAGCAAATCTCCCACCTTCCTCTTCTTTGTGATGACAACCAGGTACATGCCTTCAAGAAAAAGAAAGGAGAAAGCATAGCAGAGCAAAAATGCACTGGATTATCCAACTTCAACTAAATCACAATTCCAATATTTCACAGTAAAAAAATGTATCTACATACTGTGTGCATACTGAACTTACCTGCCACTAAGCGTATAGTTCCCATCAGCCCACATATTGGCCTGGTCTCAGCTGATGCAGGGATATCCTTTCTCACTGAGAAGGGCAACAGGGACACAATGATTTTTATGGACACAAGAAATATAGCTGTAACATCATCGAAACTGGGATTATAACTAAGGAGGGTATCGATTATTGTTTCATTGATTATCTACTCTCCAGACTTATTACAGCCCAACAGAGAAAAAAATAATAACTGAAGATCAGAGAAAATTTTGGCACTCCCACAATTTCAGCCCAAGCCAAAAAATAAATAACAAAACAATAACAAATGAGAAGAAAAATACCCTCAAACGTGTTTAACACTTAGTGACACGTTGCCAAAAGAATAAGATTAAACTTGTCTTCAGAATCAAAATACTCTATGTGGATGTTATGTGGTCACAGTTGCTCCTTTCTTTCACAGTTGGTACTTTAACTTGTTCGTTACTGTTCTTACTGTCTCGGAGCAACTGTGATCACATAACTTCCACATAAAATACCAATTAAATACAATACATTACAAAATAACTCTCGTAAATACAAATAGTTCTAATATAGAAATATCCCAGTCTGTTGCACAAAACTGAATATAGATAAAGCTGAACCTGACTTTGTATTTTCTCTACAGAGGATGCGATATCAAGGGTGTGCAATTGTGCTTTTAGATGGAGGAGTTGTACAGGGAGATGGCCACAGGCAGGAATGATTTCCTGTGTGGTTCAGTGCTGCATTTGGGTAATCTCAGTCTCTCACTGAATGTGCTATTGTGACTGACCAGCATGTCACAGAGTGGGTGGGAGGAATTGTCTAGCATTGTCCTTATGTTGGACAACATCCACTTCTCCGACACCACCTATAGAGAATCCAACACCATACCCACAACTGACCTTGTAGATCAGTTTATTGAGTCTGTTGGCCCTCAGGCTGCTGCGCCAGCATGCAAGAGCATAGAGCATGGCACTTGCCACAACAAAACCCTGAGCAATGTCTGACAGATGTGGTACGGGGCAGTTGTCTTTCTGTCAGGTAATGTATGATCAAGAAAACAAGAGAGGCATCCACCTGCATCACTGTCAGCTTCTCACCCAGGAGGGTAGGCCTAATGTTACTGAATGCACTGGAAAACTCAAAAAACATGACTTTCACAATGCTTGCCGGCGGTTGCAGAGACACAACTGAACAGGTAGATGATGGTGTCTTCAGCTCTGAGGCTGGTAAGTGAACTGAAGGGGGCCCAAATGTGGCCTGACTATAGGTCGGAGCTGATCGAGGATGAGTCTTTTGGACGTGGCATCTTTGGTACAGGAATGAGGCACGACATCTTCCACAGCACTGTGACTCTCTGCAGCCTACGGGCTCATCTTAAAGACTTTATGAAGGACTCCACAAAGCTAATTTAACAGAATTGTAATTTATGTGTGAGATCCTGTCTTAATGATAGAGACATGATAATGATTATAAAGGTACACAGTCTGCATCTTTGCCGGCTTGGTCCGCGGGAATGGTCCGCTTCTGTTGGTGTGGGAGAACTCAACTGTGAAAAGGTCTTGAGCAACCCATAATTTCTCTATATGTTACATACGAGAGGCCAGACTTTCACCTAGTTTCTCTTTTTTTAAATACTCTCCGTGCCATATGAAGTAATTTCAAAGTTGTTCTTCAGACACTGGCTGGCTTTTGAATCGTTTTCAGTCCTGTCCTCGTAAATTAGACCGGAACGTTTTTTCAGGCTAAATTAAAAGTGTATTAAACCATTGTTAACTTGACACATGTGCATGGGTGTAACTCTTATCAGCTGTTTGGGTTGCGTTTTATGGGGGCTGGGCTGGATTTTTGGAAAAGTTAGCAAAGAAACGAAGAAACCTCATGGTGCCTTCTCAAAAACGGGACATTAGAAGACGTGCAGTCTATACTAACATGTGAATTCCATAAATTTAAGGTTTTCCTAATTGATAGTCAGTTTTTGTCATTTCTGTTGAAACCGACAATTTGATATATACACATACACATATACATATATATATGCATGTATACATATATACATATATATATGCATGTATACATATATATATATACACACATACATACATACATACGTGTGTGTATGTGTATGTATATATATATATATATATATATACATACACATACACACACATACACATATACGTATATATACATATACGTACTCTCTACCTCCTGAGCTACACCCTAAATCTAAATCACTATCTGCCAAACCAGCTAAACACAAAGTATTTAATTTAATGGGGGATTTTTAAACAAATTTTTTTTAAAGGATCTTGAAACACCATTTCCTATTTTAATGTTCACACAAAATACAATTTAGCGAGATATATTGAAACTGAAATGTTACTTAAAGTGTCTATCAAGACTGGCAAAAAAAAATCTTTTGAATTTTACATACTTTCTTTAATTCCATATTTAAATAATAATAAATTTAAATGCCATTTTGAGCTGCAGCTCAGCAGGTAGAGCCGATCGTCTGCTAATCAGAAGGTTTGTGGTTCAATCCTTGGGTGCTTCAGTCTACATGCCAAATATCCTTAGGCAAGATACTGACCCCAAGTCAGAGTGTGAATGTTAGATAGAAAGCATGTACATAGAAAAAGCAGCTTATGTGAATGAGGCAAGTTGTGTACAGTGCTTTGACTGCTTGGGTAGAGCAGAAAAGCCCTTTAAAAGAAGCCGTCCATTCACCATAAGGAGCAGAGATTGTCTTTGGGACATTCAATTAAAAGTTTAAAATGATCTCAGTGGTTTGTTTGAGGTTGTTTTCTTTTACATTTTTAGACAGCATCCCGACCTTTGGCAGGGGGCTGTGTCTATTTGCTTACCTGTTAGAGTCATCTCAGTTGACACCCTGTCAATAGCCAGGACATCCACGGAGCCATCATCACAAGCTTCTATGTAAAACTTCTCTGGTGTGGTGCGCCTGATGCAAAAGACAAGACCAGGTTTAAAAGGCAACAGGCACGAATCGCGTCCTTTAACGCCGACAGCGCCGAAGTAGCCGCTTCCTGCGCTGAGGGCTGCTGGCGACGTTCTGAAACATGGCTCCATCACATCTTCTAACCTCGCTTAGAAGCGCAATTACTACGTGTTGCGTTTGCTCACATCCATA
Source organism: Etia nguti (assembly GCA_015106755.1). NCBI lineage: Eukaryota > Metazoa > Chordata > Actinopteri > Cichliformes > Cichlidae > Etia > Etia nguti. The sequence goes on along the minus strand of VUQG01011341.1, from coordinate 27,630 downwards.
AATATGTTATTTAAATGTGATTCTAAAAAAATGAATCCAAACTGGTAATTGTTTAAAAAAACAAAACAAGTCTGGAATAAAATGGACGTTAGCATCAGTTCTTCGACAAGTAACGAGAGGCTAACGTCCACAGAATGTAACTCTAACGTACGTCGTTGTAATTACACTCCTACACGCCTCTTCATTCAGCGTGGACATTAAATAAAGCTGTGTGATGTTACTATTTCATTCTGCAGCACTTACAAGCTGAAACTCTGGAAGGTGCTCGCCATCTTTCCTCCCGTAATCTCAGTGACGTGTCAGGCTACTTCCGTCGTCAGCTGTGAGCGCGCGAGCGTTTGTTCCGCCAGCAGCGATGAGCGAGCTCCACGTGCGGCCGGACACCGGAACAACATGGTTCTGTAGAAAAATACTTTGCAGTAGAAGTGGTTAAAATGCAATCTTTACATTTTTCAGTAAGGCGTTAATGTAACGCAGTACCGTACTACATTTAGTTACATTGCAGGTACAATGATATGTGTTCTTGCGTTACAAAGGTTCTTCAGGCGGATAGAAAGAAAAAACATAAACAAAAACACCGGCACAGCACTCAAAACACTGCTGCCCCCTGGTGGTCAAAACCGTGTCCACCAACTGTTACTTCATAACGTTCCTCCCCCCTTAAACCGAAACTACTCTGTAGTTTAATTACTAAATAAAATACCCATATAAAAACTTAAATTAAAATATAAAACAAACACCACACAATTTGATCAAATTTCACTTACTACTAAGTAACCAGCGATCCGACAGTCTGGTTTACTATAACAGGTTCACAGTAACATCCTGTCAGTGCCCCTTCTTGTTATTATCAGTCACTGCACGAAGCCTCTCAACTGCACCAGAGGTCTCCTGTTTCTTTGCGATCGTCGCAGCTCTGTGGCTGGCAATTCCTGTGAGACACTATTCTCCGTTGTGGGCTCGTTCTGGCGGCCCTCAGGCATTCCTGCTGGTAGGTAAGGCTCTAGGCAGGCCAACAGCTGATCTATGTGCCGCCTCACCACCTTTCCATTGCCCAACATCACTGTGTAGGAAACAGGCCTGTCATCTCCTGTATAAGTCCTGGTATCCATTTGTATAGTTTCTGGTATACACTGTGTCTCCGATAACGAAAGCGCGCTCCTTGGCATGTCTACCGTGGAACCAACTTTGGTTATCTTGTTTGATGCCACGTTCTGTTTCAAGTCAGGGTCCATAAGCACACCTCAACTTCCTTCCCATCATCAACTCGGTGGGAGATCTCCCTGTTGTTGACTGTGGTTTGACTGGGTAACTAAACAGAGCCCTGTTTAACAGTGTGTCTCCGGTACTCGTTTTTTCGTTGAAAGTTCCTTGAAAGTTTGCACCGCTCAGCACTCACAGGGGTGTAGCAGAGCCTCTCGAGGCCTGTGTCTGTGTTCTTGACAAGTAATGCAGGACTTTACCTCATGTTCAGTGTCAGTCTCTCCATATGCGGCCACCACAGGTAACTTCTGGCCAGGACCTTCATGCGGCTCATTCCTGACTGTGATGTAGCTGTTCCAGCATGGGACATCAACCTCGTTCTGGTATCACCACCTTCATCTCATGAAACAAACTTATCAATCCCGTATGATCCATGATAATCATAAATTTCCTGCCATACAAGTACTAATGAAAACACCAAATATTACAGCTAATCCTTCTGTGAATCCAGCTGTGAGTAGTTCTTTTCTCCTACATTCAGTGTACGTGATACAAACACGATGGGTTTCTCCTCACCATCTGGCATGCGGTGAGCACTCCAGTGCAGAAAGACAGAACTTGTGTCCCAATGGCTGTTGCTTATGGAATAATTTATACCGGGACCTGGAGTGGAAGAGAATTTGGACCTTTCCATCGAAATTCCTGTTAATTAACAAAGTAAAGGAAATATCTTTTAAAATCATTCATCGTTTTTACCCCACCAGAACTTTTCTTGTATGATATATTAAAGACATTGATGTTAGCTGTTCATTTTGTTACTGTCAGAAAGAAGATATTTCTCACTTATTTTGGTCCTGCTTCTGCACTAATCTTTTCTGGAAAGACTTTTGTAGTTTTTTTGTTTATTTTATCTATTCTGACTTCCCTATCTGTTATAGACAATATGACTTTTTTGATTACCCTGCAAATTAAAAAGCAATTAAAACTATAAACTTATGCTCCTTGTTTGATATTGTGTGATTCAACCCCCTAGCCTGTGTCTAATTGTTATAACACGAAACCCCTGAAACTGTCTTTGGCTCATTTAATTCTGTAATGTTTGACTTGCTAAAAAAAAAGATCGGGAAAAAAGTACTTGGTCATGAGACTGTAACCTCATTTTTAGTTTAATGGCGGTTGGCAAACCACCTTATATGCGCATTACCGCCGCCTACTGGACTGGAGTGTGGATCTGGAAAAAAATCACAGATTTCAACAGTTGGCCATAGACTTGAGGCAGTGCCTTTCCAAGTAGGTTTTCTAATGTCAAATTTATCTTCAGCTCCTCCAAAATTGCTATTAATGCCTTAGTGTCCTAGACATAGGTCAGCACTCTAACAGTACATGTTGAACACATTCCAGTTTTTTGCAGTGCTCACACAGTTCCATTGGGTGCTTGGCTTTTAGCTGTAGTGTTTTATTACTACCAGTTGAACGTTTGGACACACCTTCTCATTCAATGGTTCTGCTTTATTTCAATGAATATTTACATTGTTGATTCTCAGTAAAGGCATCAGAACTATGAACGAACACATATGGAATTATGTAGTAAACAAAAAAGTGTGAAATAACTCAGAACATGTTTCGTATTTTAGATTCTTCAAAATATCCACCCTTTGCTTTGATTACTGTTTTGCACACTCTTGGCATTCTCTCGATGAGTTTCATGAGGTCGTCACCTGAAATGGTTTTCCAACAGTCTTGAAGGAGTTCCCAGAGATGCTGAGCACTTGTTGGTCCTTTTGCCTTCACTCTGCGGTCCATCTCATCCCAAATCATCTCCATTGGGTTTACGTCAGGTGACTGTGGAGGCCAGGCCATTTGACGCAGCACTCCATCACTCTCCTTCTTGGTCAAATAGCCCTGACACAGCCTGGAGGTGTGTTTGTTCTCATTGTCCTGTTGAAAAATAAATGGTGGTCCAACTAAACGCAAACCGGATGGAATGTGGCTTCAAAGATCAAGGCTTCAATTTGGAACAAATCCCCAAAACCCAAGGGGTGGTTTTTAATTTTCTCTTTTTTTGGTCACAAACAGAGAGTGCTTGAAAGCGCTTTCCTTATAAAACTCAGTTTGTACAGTTTCTTCCCACAGTTAACATAACTATAATATTCAGGAAAAAACATTGCCTATGTTTTTTTTTTTGTTTTTTTTTATCATAGCTCTGGTTTTACATGGCCTATCAACACAATTTAAAAAAAAATTAGTGAACTGAAGTCTCCAATTTTAACACAAAAATTGGGGTTGTCTTGGGTTGACATAGAATCTTGTTGCTATGTCATCTTAAATTGGTCATGTGATTGGTTTAGCATAACTACTTTATTCTTCCTCAGTTGACTCCTTCTTTGTGGCTCTTCAGAAAAAAATATATAGAGGGTATACCCTCTGGGTACAGACAGTGGTATCTAGGGTGGACATGGCTTTTTTCCTTTTCAAGTTTCTTTTTGTAGTTGTTTGTGGGGTGCCGTCTTAAGGCTTCATTGGTATTGCTGTCACTGATGAGTGTAGTAACTTTGTGTGATAAACGTGGTGATGTTTTGGTCTTTGCTCAGGGAAGTGACAGCCTTCTTTTCTTGTATGGTGAGGTTGGATGGAGGAATTTTTGGACTGGAGAGGGTAGCTGAAACCTTTATCCTGATTTGCTCTGCTTTGTGTTATTTTATCAATCCTTGTCGCCGATTTCGTGGCTATGATGAGATCCGCTATGGGGAGTTTTTGTGGAGAAATGCCAAAATTCAGTGCTTTGGTTAGCACCTTCTTTTCAGGTTCAGTGAGGTTTGTGTCTGATAAGTTCTTCACCCGTTTTTCTGTCTGTCTTTGGTTGGAATGTCTAACTACTCTTGTCTGCATGACCTAAGCATCAACTCAGAATGATACGTTTTTGTTTGCAATGTATGGAATTTTCCAAAGTTGTCTTTCTTTTCTTCTTTTCTTTTCCATGTGTTGGGCCAACTGAGTCTTGTCCACAAGTGTTTTGAATTTCTGCAGAGTCTGGTTGATCTTATTCCCGGAGTGCATGTATAGTGAAATGAACCCGTCTTATCCTTTGACTTAGAAGTTGGTTTTATGCTGTCCATAAAATCAGCTCAGCTCTATGTCCCCTGAATGTGGATCCAAGGCGCAAACTCTTGGGAATAAGTCTGCTTTGTCTGCATCTTAGATTAAAGTGGAGGTGGTTTCTAAAATCTGCTAGTTTTCTTAATTCCCTTTCATACTCCCGCACGAGTTCAAGGGCGTTTCTCCCAAAATGCAAAGCAATATGACCGTGTAAGTTCTCTCCACCATTGGTTTTAGAACTGCAGAACCTTCTTGGATGAGAGATGAAACATCTTCAAGAAACTTAAAGGAGTCCAGTCACTTTCCTTTCAAGCTTTTCAGACTCACAGTAGCTCAATTTATAAAGTAAAACATACCTAGAAAAGACTACTGTGTTTACTGTAATAACCAAGCAGGTTTGCAGCTGCTTTCGGGGCAGCTGTTGTGGCTCAATGGCAAAAGTGAGTGCTTTTGCTAGCACCTTCTTTACATGTTCAGTGAGGTCAGTCAGCCTTTCTCACAGCTCTCAAAGTTTGGATGTGTTTGGTTGACTTGTATGTTTTCTACGGGTTTGTGTCATCAGGTTTGTTCTACACACTGTCAAAGAAAGCTAGAAGCTGGCATAGCGTTAGATTTGATTTTTATTTAATTTAAATGAAGAGAGACTAAATGGTTTCTCCTTCTTTATAAAAAGATAACATTTATTATATTTTAATAGGCTAATTCTGACCAATCATAACAGTCTATTTCCCGCATGTTGACCAGTATATTTTTTAAATCATCCTCTGCTGAGCAACTTCTGAACCATAACAAAACTTTTCGTAACTTATACTGTTGTGGAAGCTGTATGTTGTAACACTGGCATGATGTTATACTGTGAGTCTGGAGTTTTGGTAATAGTTAACCTGCAGCCTCCTGTTGTTTATGAGATATTCGCACCAGAAGCTTCAGTGGAAATAAGAAAGGGAAAAGAAAAAACTCATCCGTCATGAAAATTGTTAAGAAATGGGTCACATGTAATAAATCAATGTGTTTTTCTAACATTTCTTTTCACAATATAAATTTATTCCTTATGGCAGCATAGTATGTGAGTATGGGCTTATAGTGAGGATGAAGTCACCTGATGCTGCAAATAACATTTCCTGTTGAAAGCAGAAAAAACTATTGAACAGACATGTCACGTCCTGTGTGAAGCAGGCAGGATTGGAGGACCCAAAATGCAGACTCGTAGACAAAACTTCAACTCAAAAGGCAGCTTTAATGCTGGACTTAAGTGATACAAACCAAACTGAACAGAACTGGAACTAAACACACAGCGGAGAATGAGGGAGAACGCTGCGCCGGACAGAGGGAGACGCAGACACTAAATAAGGGAATCGGGGCAAAGAGGAAACACTACAATCTATCAGACGGGACAGGGGGAAGCAAAACTGAACATGAGTACGGGGAACACACACACTGAGACGCAGACTGACGGAACCCAGAGAACAAAGGGAAGCGAGAGAGCAAGGGACAAGAAACAGAGCGACAGACGAGAGAGCAAGGGACGAGAGAGTGCAAGAGAAACCAGACACAGACACACACACACAAGACTGGGGAAAACAGGCAAACATGAAGACAAGACTGACCTAACAGGGGAGGACACACAGATGCACGACCAAGACAAACAGGACACAAAAGGGAACAGACAAAATGACCAGGAACCAAAGAACTAGTAACACAAACAATGAAACAAAAGAGGCTCAAGAGAACTAAACTACACCAAACCAAGACCAAGAAACAGATCATCATAACAATAAACAAAGTCTGGACGGGAACACGAGACTGTCAAAATAAAATGAGACGTAGACCGTGACAACACGAGCTTGACAATAAGACATGAAACACATGACAGACTGGGGAGATGGAACGGAACACAAGGAGAGAAACACGGGAACAGATGAGGGGGACGAGGCACGGGCATAACTAAAAGTCATACATAGAGGACAAGACAGACTTACACAGGAAACAGGAAATGACACATAAACGAGGAAGCATGGATGATAACATTAACTAGACTAAAACCTAACTAAGACAAACTAACAATAAACACTAGAACTAAACCTGTCTCCAATACATCATAAGAAATCAAAAGTATAAAATAACCTCAAAATGCTTGGTCAATGACCCAGCACCCTGACAGAAACCCTGGATTTAGTCCTGGTCACGTGACCTAGGTGTTTTGAACCACACTTCGGAGCACTCTTTCAAAACATCTGTGCTTTGGAAGCTCAACACAGTGTCGAATCGTCAGTATCAAGCATCCCATCCTTAATGTACACTTTAGGCCAGACAGAGGGGGGAGAGGGGTTTTTACTCACCCAAGATGCAATTTGTGCAGTCCTCCAAGATACTGACTGCAGGGACTTCCGGCAAGCTGGCAATCTGAGCAGCAAAGTGTTTTTTTGAGCTCTCAATCAAAACACAAGTGACGCTGGAGTCTCGCTTAGTGCTGTGAAAAACATTTTTGAGAAAGGAAACTGTCACGGTTCTGGGTCATTCTGACCCAGCATCTTCTGTTTCTTGTGCTTTTTGTATTATTGTATGATTCCTTGGTTGTGCTCTCTGTTTATTATTTTTATTATTATGGTGTTAATTATAGTTTTATCTCTGTGCCCGGTTGGTTTCCTGCTTTACTTTGACATTCTGTGTCTTATGTTAATGTTTCTAATTTTGCGTCTCCCTGGTCCCGTCAGTTAATTTGTGTCAGTTGTGTTCCCCGTCTGGTCCTCATCCCCTCGTTTTCCTCTTGTATTTTATTGTCTGTGTTTTCATCTGTTCAGTGTTGCGTCGTCCCCTTATGCTGTGTCTCTCCTGGTGTGTCCCCGTGTGTTTTTGTTCTAGCTTTCCAGTTTAGGTTTCGGTTTTGTTTTCCCCGGTCAGCAATAAAGCTGCTTTTGAGTTCACGTTTCACCTCAATGAGTCTGCATCTTGGGTCCTGTCCTGCCTGCACACAGCACATCACAAGTACATTTAAGTAAGTGACAAAAATTGCAACATGTACAAACACAGTGCACTGCCAGCTACTCTAGAGAAGCTACAAAATACAAAGGAAAAACAGACAGGTTGAAGATCATGAACCACCCAAAGACACACACAGCCCATTGTTTCCTCAGTGGGCTGGTTTCAGTCATTATGCAAATGTACTGTTTATAAGATTGGGGAAACCTGCAGTCAGCTGAGACTGAAGAAGTCACTTGGATGAGTGACGAAATGTTTCTCCCACTGAAAACGCTACGTCCAGATGAACAGAATCAACTTTTTGCAATCAAGAAATGCGACCACTGTTTTGAATGTAGACAAAAACCCTGTAGAAATAAGTAAACTATAAGTTTTTTTTAAACTTATAGTATTAAAAGTATTAGCAGTACTTTTGGACAGAGAGAATCGCCTTTTGAAGCAGTGAAATAATGTATATAGAATAATTCACTGTTAACAATCATTTTAATACTGTGGCAGCCAGTGGGCTGGCCTTGTTCTCAGATGCAGCACACCTGAGAAGGCCAGTCCCCGGTGTATTATAAAGCAACTCTGACTGAACCTCCATCTTGCTGTTTGTCGGAGGAGGTAGCGAAGTGCAGTGGAGAGGTCTGGTGATCTGTGTGCTTTCCATGTGTACAGCGTTATTTATGGAGTTAGTGTGTTTGGATTTAAGGAGTGTCTGTTCGGTGGACTTGGTGAGTGAGTGTGGTTCAGTAGGAGAGTTGGCCAAAGGCCTGTATAGGTCCAGTAACAATATCCTGCACACTTCCTCTCTTAATCCAGGGTATGGCGTCGATGGAAGGAGGAAGAAGTGAATGACATAGTATGGATGGTAGTGAAGAGGAAGAGATTGGTGATCGGGGTGAAGAGAATGAGTGGGGAAGGGTGGAAAGAGATGCAGAACTAGTGAAAGGAAGAGGAAAAAGAGCAGTGAGGGTAGTACAGAAGGAACTGATAGTGAAGGTAATGAAGAGGGAACAAATATGTCAAAAAATTCATCTATGAATGTCATTGTAAGGTTTGAAGAAGAGGGCGTGAAGAAAATTGATCCACTTAAGCTAACAAAAACACAAGTTGGAGAAATCTAATATGCTAAGATACTCAGAGATGGAAATCTACTGATTGGTTGTAACACAGAAGTTCAGGTGGGAAAAGGTGAGGAAAATTGTGGGGGTGTGCAAAGTTAAAGTTAAAACTACTGTAAGAATAGGAAAAAGGAGAAATAATGGAAGTAAAGGAATCGTTGTAGGAGTGCCGTTAAATGTAAATATGAAGTTAAAGGAGTAAGAAGAATGACTAGGGGTCCAAAGAAAGTAGAAACAGAAACTGTGGTGGTGCAATGTGAAACAAAACAAGTACCAAAGGAGGTCTTCTTTGGATTGATAAGTTTCAGTGTGAGGGAGTTTGTACCCAAACCAATGAGGTGTTTCAGTTGTCAGGAATTTGAACATATTGCTAAGATGTGTAAAGGAAAGAGGAGATGTGCGTGAATATGGAAAATGTGGAGTCTGAGTAAAACCAAAATCTTGTAGTTGTGGAGGAGGAGAACATAGCGCGGGTTTTTAGGGATGTGAAGTCCTGAGGCAGCAGACAGTAATTCAGCAAACTGCAGAAAGTGACCTATGCAGAGGCGTGTAAAATGGTTGAGCAAGAGAGACAGACTGGGAAACCCAGGTTGGGGGAGAAACAAGTAATTAAAAAGGTTATGGACATGTCTGAAAGAAAAATAGAGGAAGAGAAGAAGAAGATGGTGACATTTTTTGCAGGAGTAATAAATGCAACATCGGATGTGAAGTCCAAGACGGAGAGGATTGAGATTATTGTGAAGGCAGCGTGTCATAATTTGGATATGAAGAATATCAGGTGGGAGGATATAAGGGTGACCTAAGTAGTCAGGCAAGTCAAGAAGGATAATGGGGTGGTTAATTTTTATAATCATATTAATCCTACAGTCTTTTGTCAAATGGTCAAGATTTTAAACAGTTTATATACGATCAGACAGAAAAACCCGACATAATTTGTATACAGGAAACATGGTTGAAGCCTTTTTTGGACTTTAGAGTGTATGGATATATTGCAGTTAGATATGATAGGAAAGAAGGAAATGGAGGTGGGTGTCTTACATTGATTAAGGAAGGTATTCCGTATAAAATAATTAAAAGGGAAGGGGATTTGGAGTATGTAGGAATTAATGTATGGATTGAAAGGAAGGTAATTATGGTTATTAATTTTTACAGTCCTTGTAAAAAGCTTGAGTTAAGTAAGCTGAAGGAAATAGACATGAAAGGAAATCTTATATGGTGTGGAGATTTTACTGCACATCATTCGTTATGGGGGAGTGAGAAAACAGACTTTAATGGTAAAGCGTTACAGGATGATAAAAATCTTGTATGTTTGAATAATGGGAGGAAGACAAGAATTGATATTAGTTCTGATAAGGAATCTGTAATAGATTTAACATTTGTATCTAGTTTTCTGGCTCCATTATGTGAGTGGCAAGTAAGAAATAAGACATTTGGTAGTGATCATTGTACTGCAGTCAGTAAAGTAAGGATGGGTCAGATTCCTGAAACAATTCCTGAAAGTGGATGTTTGGGAAGGCAAATTGGGGGAAATTTAATAGTTTATGTGAAAAGAAGCTTTTACAGGTGCAAAATCATTAGTGTTGAAGAATGAATCAAGAGATCAGTCAAAGCATTTTAATAGCTGCTGAGGAGGCTATTCCACAGACATCAGGAAAAGTTAGAGAGAGATCAGTTCTGTGGTGGAATGATGAGTGTGAGTTAGTAGTCAAAAGGTCTCATAACTTTCAACATTTAATTGAATACAAAAAAGCACAGGCAAAGGTCAGAAGTACAATAAGAAGAATGAAGAGAACATATTGGTGAGATTTCTGTAATAAAATTGGTAGTAATACACAGATAGGGGAAGTTTGGGGGATGATCAGGAAAATGGGGGGAGACAGAGGAAAACGGAGTTATCCAATACTTAATAAGAATAATCAAGTAGCTGTAACTGATAGGGGGAAAAGCTGATTTATTAGCAAGTACTGTTGTTGAAATACATAGTGGGAGAAATGTATGAGATGAGGATAAATGAGGAAGGGAAAGAACTAAAGAACGAAATCTTGAAGCTTTAGGAAGGAAAGAGTACTGAAGATATAATGAATTGTCCATTCTCTTTTGGAGAAATGAAAAGAGCTCTGGGTAGAACCAGGAATAGTGCTCCAGGGAAAGATGAGACATGTTCTATTATGTTGAAACATTTAAGTGATGTAGCGTTAAATAAATTGTTAATGTTATTTAATAAGGTATGGAAAGTAGGTGTCTCCCATTATAGATGGAAAGAAGCAATAATTAAGCCAATAAAGAAACCTGGAAAAGACCATAGCAATCCTGGGAATTATAGACCCATTGCTTTGACTTCCAATAACTGTAAAGTGATGGAAAGGATGGTGAATGAGTGGTTTGTACAATTTTTGAATGGAAAATGGACTGAATCTTATATAGTGCTTTTCTACTCTCCCAGAGTTCTCAAAGCACTCTGTACAATATGCCACATTCACTTTATTTATTTATTTTATTTTTATTTTTGTATTGTTATTTATTGGATATATATATTTAATTTTTTTTCTCTTGAAAGTGTGCTCTTTTCACTTGCACTGAACGGGTACAATTTTCCTTGTTCTTAGAGCACAATGACAAAGATTCTGATTCAGCCATCTACGTTCAGATGAGGGTGAAGAAAAGAGAAGAGGAACTAAGATATATGTTAATGACATGCAGTAGTGGCATATAAACACATGGGGAGTGAAAGGGGTGTGGGGGATTCCCATGATGCTCTGAGCCTATATCAGAATAACAAATGACTCAGTAATTATTCACTGTGATTTCCAACATTTCTGCTCAATAGAAATGAATCTGATTTCCTTTCAAAAACAATTATACTTCAAATTGACTCAAACCCTTTGAGCAGTCGTGATTTACTTGTACGGTTCTGCGTCCTTTGATCATTTAGCTAACATCAGTACAAAGGTTTTCTTGTCATTTTGAAGTGGTCTTTTAATAGTTATCTTGTCTAGGGAGCTTAGAAAAAAAAAACCCAACTGGACTTCTTTAAGTTTCTTGAAGACGTTTCACCTCTCATCGAGCTTCTTCACTTCTAAAACCAAATGGTGCAGAGTACCAGGTATTTCATCCCATGTGGGAGCTGGCCCTTAAGAGGAGCAACAATATTGATCATGTGCCTTATCACATGTACCAAGGTCTGAAAAAGGCCGTGGGGTTATTATTAGCAGAGGTTTCGGGTGAAACTATTGTGAGACCTTATGCGACTCATTGAGATCACCTGACGCAAGATGTGAGTGTGGGTTAGGGTCTGTTAAGCATCTGGGAAGGGATCTCAAACTGCTTTGTAGATGACAGACAAATGGTGTCGAAAGCCGCCTCCTCTATTCAAAGATGGCCGCTCACAATGGACATAGGTGGTTCTCAAGTCAAGTGGCTTTATTGTCGTTCCAACTATGTGCAGTGGTACAGTACACAGTGAAACGGGACAATGTTCCTCTGAGACCACGCTGCTACATATAACAGACAATCAACATAAAGTGCAAAAAAACAAAGACAGTGCAACACCAGACAGAACAGAACGATACAGAGACAAGACAGTGCAATAGAAAAATGCAACAACACAGCGGGTTGGGCAAAAGACTGAGCACTGTGCAAAAAGTAACTTGGTTTATGAAGGTGTGTGTGTGTGTGAGAGAGAGAGAGAGTGTGCAGATAAGTGCTTCTTTTACTCCTCTTTCAAACCATCTGAAATGTGAACATTAGCATCCTCGAAAGAGTGACCTTTATCTTTTAGATGCAGATACCAATCAGAATTAAAAAACGGATTCCGGCTTCTACCCTGTGACAGGAAGGTGAAAGCAGCTTTCGTCTGTGTCCAGTTGGTGGCGGTAATGCGCCATTTTGCTTGCTAAGCAACAATAGGTTAGATAGAAGAAGAAATTTGTTCTCGGTCGCATAGCTGCACGTGGGACGTGATCACGCCGTGTCTGTTCACTGAGGATCAACACAGAAGAGAAGCGGCTGAACTCCGCGGGCTGCGTTCATTTCAGTAGTTACGCCAGAAACAATGAAGCCAGGTACAGTAAGATTACATGTGCTTGTACTTGGTAATGTCTGATCATGTGTTCTATGAGCCTGTACAGTTAGATACGCTGCGTGGACGGCCTACACGGCCACGTTATCAGCGAAAACTACAGCAGACTTTAGACGAACAGTGGCTACCTAAGCGCGTGGTTTGTTCATTGTAAAGGTGAGACGTTAATGTGTCCGCCGTGGCGGAATAAGTGCAGTCTGAGTCGAACACGCGCTGTGTGCTCCTCACACGTGTCTGGGAGTCAGTCGGGCCCACACAGCGACCTCCGTTACAACCACAGTTATTGTTTTATTCCGCGAGGAAAAGCCAAAGTCGGGTCATACCGTCCGCAACCAGTTCGAACTGTTCACGGCGCTGTTTTCTGCTCCACGAGAAGTAGCTCGCGATACCGTTAGCCCGGCCGGAACTTTGTGTTTGCGCTTCGGTGAAAGTGTCTAAACATCACAGGGACGGACACACTGAGCACGCCGCTAACACGCCCGGCGTTCAAACCTGACACAGAAGCCAGTGAGTCAAGTCTTAGTCCCCCTTTTCCCCCTGCTACGTTTTATTAAGGATGTTTCTGAGCGTGGGTTGTGTTTGAAGAGCCACGCACAACGTTATGCGCGTGTTATGCTGAGTCCCTCAACTAGTCGGAAGCCAGAATGTAAATGTGGAGCGCCACCTCAAGTCGCATTTCGCCAGAGCAGCCCCAGCGACCCGGGTTAACGAGCCAAGATGGCGGCACTGACGTAAGCAGCCATGTACTGTAAAAGTCTTGATGTGTTCTGCCACTGTGGGCTCTCTGTGTCTCACAGCCGTGTCATCAATGTGCTGCTGCGGTTTTGGGCGCAAAAGAATTCCCGATAGCAAATGCTGTGCTTTATTTTTAGTGACACCTGAATGGCTCTACCTTGACAAGGACCAAAACTAATCCTGTTTTCCTCACCTTCTCTGGAACTCTGGAATGACATCCTTCTGAGTTTGGAGCTGTTTGAATGACTCTTCTGGTTTGATGCAGAATCAAAAACTGTGTTTGAAGAAAAGTTCAGTGTTTTCTGGGTAACTACCCCAGAGAGCTGCCTGTGGCTCGCCCATGGTTTCTTGAAGCTCCGGACAAACTGGAAGCCTTTTCACTGGTTGCACGTCTGGAGCTGACGGCTGCTCGCTTCCAGACATTTCAGGCTGGAGTTGCAGCCTGCTATTGAGAATAATACAGGGTTATATGGCAGTCAGTGGTGTCCTGTGCTCTCATTGGTCATTGCTTTTGCTCAGCTGGGATTTGAGAAAAATGTCATGTCCCACCCACTTCATGTTGGCAACAGCTGTCTCACCTGCAGTGGCTCAAAGTCTCTGTCTGTTTTTCACTAGTACCTGCTTGGCTCTACTTTTAGGGTTTCCAGTAGGTGCTTGTGCTTGATAGCAGGTACCTTTTTTTTTTTTTTTTAAAGTACCTACTCATCTGGGGTTCTAAGCGAGCTGAGTGGGACAAAAATGTGACATCAGTGGACTGGGTGGCCCATCAATGGCATCACTTAATGAGTCTTGAGAGCGACTCCTTCACAAAAATCTAAATGACATTTTTTAAAAACACAACTAGACAAAAAACAACACTGTGGTCTCTGAGCCTGACAAGAAGCCATGCACCGAGCAACAGGTATACATCATCTCGATTTTCTCCTTTGTTCTGGTGTTTGTGGCATACAAATGAGATCACTGGTCTTTTAGCCGCGTTGCTATAACGACCCCACCCACATCGAGGTGGTACTCGGCTGTAATGGAAAACAACCAAAACAGAATCTTTGCAAGACGAGTAGTTGTGAGTGGAAAAGTGGCATCAATGTCCTTGACTTTGCTCTGGTTGCCACATTATTGTGAATAACTCCAAGTTTGAATGTGTTGTTCCAACATAGCTAGTTTTGAAGAGGTGGATATGAATGGTGAGTTTTTGAAGTTTCTGTTGGTATTTCACAACCTCCAGATCCACATGTGGGTGGCTGTGGCTCAGGGTCACCTATCAATCAGATGGTTGATGGGTTGATTCCACACCTACTCCAGTCTGCGTATTGAGCATCTTTGTGCAACATATTGAACCCAGAGTTCCTCCAATGCACTGAATGTGATGTGTGTGTGTGAATGTCAATGGATAGAAGTGCTTATGAGAAGATGATTGGGTGAATAAGACGTGTGGTTAAAAAGCACTTTGAGTGGAAAAGCGTTATAGGTGTGTCCGTCTATTTACACGTATAATAAATGGTACATGGTTTCAGGTTTCAGTCCTCGCATGGACAGAGGAGGAAGAGGTGGAGGACGCGGTGGAGGCAGAGGAGGGTTTGGTGAGCGCGGAGGACGAGGAGGATTCCGGGGAGGAAGAGGTGAGACTGTTTGGAAATGTGTCGTTTGTATCATCACATCATGGATGTCATCCTCAAATGCCAGGATGATGACTTGAAGCAATTACAGAAAAAAATATTTTTTATTCAAGTATCTGCTAATATATTCATATACTAATTAAGTACTATAATAGGCTGTTAAGTTCAAATAGTAACACTTTTGGAATTAAAAGCGGCTTACAAAAACTTCTCTGTTCCACTTGATCACAAACAACAGATGAAGTGTGTTGCTTCTTTTTACCCGAGCGATCTTTAAACGCCACCGCGTTTTAACCAAGCATTAAGCGCTCCACTTGTTCTTAACATTATTGCAAATGTTTGTTTTGGTCTCGGCGTCAGAACAGTTCCACCTTCATTTATAAGTGATGATGACTGCTAACCCACAGCACTGTGGATAAAGCGATTTATTTAACTGTGACAATCTGAGCTAAGACTGACGTTTGCTTAATGAAAGCCTTCACTTAAGCAGCAGTGAAACGGTTTAGGAGGGGGTCCTGGACTAAACGACCATGATGGAGCTCCTGAACACTCAGCATTCATAACTGTTTGTAACGAAGCCTTTTGAATGAGCACAAAGTGGATTTCAGATACAAGGGCCCACAGAGCTGCTGGGACACAACGAACTCACTGCATGGTTTCTGTCCTGCTTTTAAGCGCAGTGCTTGCCCACTGGGGTTGTGGTTGGCTCACAGTTTTTGGCCCAGCAGAGTGAATCACTGCAGCCCATGTAACTGATACATGTCCTGTAGTCTTACAGACAGCTGTGTAGCTGACATATGAAAGATTCAAAACAGTGGAAAAGAAAAATGAGACCATCAGATGGAGATGGTGGTGAAGGGCTCCAGTTATACTAGTTATGACTTGTACAACTGGATCTCTGCTACAAAATCCCACCTGTCCCCACCTTTAGCAAAGACTGAAGGTTAAACAAAAGTTAGCCCTAACAGTAGTTAGCAGTCCTCAGTTTGTCTGTCCTCATTTTTGGAAGAAAACGTCAGATTTCATGTAAGTGTGCCTGGACTAAAAGCTACATGAATTGTTTCACTTTGGCCATTATTGCACAAGTTGTTAAAAGCCATCATGGCAGTAGTGTGTGCTAAGCTTGGAGCAGCAGCTATCTGTGCTCGGACCATCTGCAGCTCTTAGCAGTGCACCCATGAAAGGACTTGGTTGGTAACACTGAGCCAGCTGCTTTGCCTTTTAAAGTATTCATTATCTTTATTAGTTTTTTCTGTGTTTGTGGATTGGTACTCGGCATCATTCTGAATGAATTGTTTTAGTTTAAAGCAGGGGTGGGGAACCTTTTTAATATGAAGGGCCATTTAAATTTTTATCTAGTTCTCCGAGGTCCATACTGTTATGAACGCATACCAGGGGATGTAAAAAAGGGGAGACCAAAAAAGGTCTGTAACTACTGTGTTACTAAGCCTCATGAAGTTTCAGCTTCTTGGCTATTAATGCACTCATCAAAAAACTGGCACGCGTAACATTCCTTCTGTCAGTCTGTGGTCTTGGTAAAGCTGTTTGTTCAGCACTCCATCGAAGAGCGTTAATTTTGAGTTTGGAGTGCATTTGTCCGATTGAAATGGCCGAATGTTCCCCACCCCTGGTTTAACGGGATAAATGTCAGCTAAAGGCAGTTTAAGTTTCCTTGTTGAGTTGTTTCTCCATATCAGCAGCAGAGAGAATGAAGGCAGTGATTGGAAACGCAGTGGCAGACCTTCACACTAGCTATATTTCTGTTGGGTCTGAAACAGCGTTTACTATAAACCTTTCAAATTAAAGGCTTCTCTGTGGGGTTCTTTAAACAAAAAAGTTACTTGTGTATTTAACGTTCAGCCAAAGGCGTCCAACAAACATCCCAGTCAAAGAAAGAAATGCATCACGCAGCCCAGCGACGTGCTGATAGAGGTTTGGACCTTTCTTTTGTGTGCTGCTGTTTTTCAGGTGGAGGCTTCAAGTCACCAGACGGTGGAGGATTTCGGGGCCGCGGTGGTGGCAGAGGCACCCCAAGAGGGAGAGGGGGTAGAGGAGGGAGGGGTGGGCGAGGTGGTTTCGGTGGTTTCGGAGGAGGGAAGAAGGTCCTGATTGAACCTCACAGACATGAAGGTAATTGTTCCTATTTTAGAGGACTGAGGAATTTTCTGCACTGAAGGCTGGACCGTTTTTAGCTTCGGCTATAGTTTGTCACAAATTTAATTCATCTTTTCAGCATTTGCCTTCATTTGGAAGCTTTTTCCTCTTTGTAATTCACTCCAATATTATGTGCATTAGGCTGCGACTCATTATGTGTGTGTGTGTGTCAGGAGTGTTCATCTGCAGGGGAAAGGAGGATGCCCTGGTGACAAAAAACATGGTGGTAGGAGAGTCTGTGTATGGAGAGAAGAGGATCAGTGTGGAAGTGAGTTGAGTTTAGTTGTTCCGGTCTAGATCCTAGTTGCTGCCATGCAGCTAGTACATCCACTATGTCAAATATAAAAACATGTCTAGTCTCCTGTTGGTGTGACCAGACTTTGAGTCAATGTTTGCTTTGGTTTTGGTAGGAAGGAGAGACTAAGATTGAATACAGAGCCTGGAACCCGTTCCGCTCCAAGCTGGCAGCAGCCATCTTGGGAGGGATAGACCAGATCCACATCAAGCCTGGAGCCAAGGTCATGTACCTGGGAGCTGCCTCTGGCACCACAGTGTCCCACGTTTCTGACATCGTTGGACCCGTGAGTACTGCACACTGAGTAGACGTTTTCTCGTTCTAACTGCCAAACAGGCAGAGAAGTGACGAGTGAGAAAACCAGCAGACCAGACGGAGCACTTTTGTGCGCCTGCCGCAGCCCGTAGTGTTTGACCAGAAGGGAAATCTCAGGGGGTGGCAAATGAATCAAACAATTAAAAATACAATCCTCACTATCTCATCATAATTTGGGGGAACTGAATGGTGTCATAGGGATATTTGATTGGCTCGGTGTATGAAAACAGCTTTTGCTCAGTCTGTTATTCCTTAAATGAAAGAGACTCTTACAAACACATGTCACTGGAGTTTCTCTTCCAGTGGATTAAAAAAATGGGAAAGAATTGGGTGGAAATGAAGTAATGAGTGGGCCAGTGGGCTGCATCAGTGCAAGATTTCTAGGGTGGTGTAGATCAAGTTAGGGCGTAGGGTCTCAGCAGAGTGTCCTGCTTTTAAAGTGTACATACAGCGTAGAGCTAACACAGGAAACAAATCCATCGTAGTGTAAAGGTTGCATTGAAATAATGGGTGTCTTGTGTCACAGGAAGGTCTGGTCTATGCAGTAGAGTTTTCTCATCGATCAGGTCGGGACCTTCTCAATGTGGCGAAAAAACGGACCAACATCATTCCAATCATCGAAGATGCTCGGCACCCACACAAATACAGAATGCTTGTTGGTGAGTAGTTCTGTCTGATGGCGCCAGAGCTGGTGAAATACTAACACATTTGTTTGTAATCCGCTCCTGAAAATAAAGGTGAGCGTCAGTCATCGGGCTCGTCTGTAGCGTCTTGGCCTCGGGAACCTACAAAGTAAACACGTGGACAGTATTCACATGCTTTCTGTTCCTCTGCAGGCATGGTGGATGTGATTTTTGCTGATGTTGCCCAGCCTGACCAGACGAGGATTGTTGCTTTGAACGCTCACAACTTTTTGAAGAATGGTGGCCACTTTGTTATCTCAATCAAGGTACGCTGATAGCCGCCGTAACGGCTCCCTAAACTAATTGGTGTTTAAGGAGGAACGCTGGACTTTGAAGGTTAGGGTTAAGCAAAAGTTCTCCAGGCTTTCTCAAGGTCTTTCAAAGTTCCTCTTTGGGCAATGGCTGCTGACAGATTTAACACAAAAGTTTTAATTTAAGCTTCGTTTATTCTCAAAAACCAATAACAAAGGCATTTTAGACCGTTAATCACGTTCAGTAATAATCCCATTTATCTCAGGATAATGGGTTACTGAACCACAAACATGACTGCATTTCTCACCATAGCATGATTTCTAATCCAGTTATCAATAGTAAATGTTGATAAAGCTAAACAGAATAAAAGACTAACGTCTCCTGCTTTACCAGAGAACGATGACTGTGATGGTCAAACCAAACAGTGTGATATGAACATTTAATTATGTCATGTTCTCAAGGCTTCCCCTGAGACATCCGGAGACTAGTCAGAAGTGTCAGGAGAGGCGTAGTTAAAATCCTTGTAAGTGCTCTTTGGCATGCACATCAGCATGCCTTGTGTGTCAAGTAACAGTGCACTGATCACCTGACACGCTCTGTTTGGAGATTGTGGGCTCCTGCACCAAAGACGGCTGTTTGTTCTGAGTCACACCAGCGGTGATCCTGGGTATGAAGCCTGGGTTGTCCCGGGTTTGTTTAGAGATTCTTACAGACTGTCTCACCACAGTGCTGCGTCTAAGCTCCCTGGTGACATCATAAAGGCGTATTAATGGTCAGATGGCTGCTAAATTGGGTTAATTGTGACTGAATCCTTGATTTAGACTCAAAACCTCTTGGTCACATCTTTAGTTTTAGTTGTATACTAAGACACTCGGTGTGATGGTGAGAAATGTGGGTAAAGCAAAAATGTCTAGTTGTTCGGGACTTGTAGGACTTGTTTTGGTTGTACATGAGTCTGATTTCAGCTGTGTGCTCTTGTTCCTCAAGGCTAACTGTATAGACTCGACAGCAGCTCCAGAGGCAGTGTTTGCCTCAGAAGTGAAGAAGATGAGTGCAGAGAACATGAAACCACAGGAACAGCTCACACTGGAACCCTATGAGAGAGACCACGCTGTGGTGGTGGGCATCTACAGGTAAACCGACATCAGTCTACTCAGTCATGACCAGCTCAGTATTGGTGCTTCTTAATGAGGCTCTATACCCAGGCTAGCTTCCCCTGACATTGGCAATCAGGAATAATGGTCACAGGAAGCTGCTTATCAACTCACCAAGTTGGAAACCAGCGTTTCCTTTGCATGTTCACATGAAAGTGGTGGACTCACCGATGTAAAAGGGGTGTTCACCTCGAAGAAGTTAGCATCATTGCATTTGAAAATACAACAACACATGTGTTCTCACATGTAAGCAATGTGAACAAGGATAAATAAAAGGTCATGAAATGCACATGTCATAGATTCTAAAAATACTAGAAATATTGAAATCGTAGCTATATACGCATTGAAAATGGGTTGGACACAGTCAAGTAATTACACGTTGCTGTTCGGAGTTCTTTTGTGTAGTGGTTTGTGTTAAGGGTCGTTACTGCCTGTTATGGGTTATCAGACCTGACACGCTGGCCTGAGGGCAACAGGTGAAATAGGTGAAGGCTCGCTCACCATTTTCATCCTCCTCCTGAGATGGTATTTCTCTGCAATTTTATTTTTTTTACATTTTTTACTGTGGACGAGGAGTTAGCAAAACACACTGTGATGCCATATGACAGCGGGGTCTCTATGGAGGAGTGGTCAGACACAACCTGTTTCTCCTCAGATCTCTCAGGAAGCACAGGCGCTGCTGACCTTTCTTCACGGCGGTGGTGCTGTGGGCAGTCCACAAAATGTTCTCTATGTGGGAATCCTGGATCCTGTCCAGAGTCTTTATTGATGTACAGAGGAGATGGTCTGCTCTGCACGTCCTAAAACCCATGATGACCTCCTTTGTTTTCTTGCTGTTCAGGGCACCAGGTGGACAGCCTATGGACCTCATCTCCCTTTGAGATGAGTCCAGCTATGCGAATTGTAACATGATTATTTTTATTAGAGTCAGTGGTGGGATGATGTGCAATCATGAGTATATAGTGAGTATAGAACCGGGCTCGGTACACGGTCTTGTGGGGAGCCGCTACAAAGTGTGGAGGAGAGACGGGGGCCAAGCTTTACTGTTTGTGAGCGATCCATGAGGCCACTTTTACTCCACGTGCAGGTGTAATTAAGGAAGCCAAAAGCAGTTTGAGTATGTCTGGGGTTTCTGTATTAACCTCCTAGGACCTGGCGTCCACAGATGTGGACGTCACATTTTGGGTTGTCTAGACCAAAATACTAAATTTTGCATTACAGGGGCCTGATATCCACTTACGAGGACATTATACTGCCACTGTTCTATCAAAATTTAAAACAAATGTCCTCCTGTGTGGATCTCATTTTTCTTAGAAACAAAAATCAGGTAGAGAAAAAATCAGGTAATTCTTTGTTTTTACATTCATCAGGTCCCAAACATTCCAAGTAGCAAAGAGAAATTGAAAATACATGCCATGAAAGAGTTCGGGTCTTAGGAGGTTAAAGGCAGAGCTGTAGTTGGAGAGCATTGGCATGTTGTTTCCGCTGCACTCCAGATGTTGCTGGGCAGGGTGAAGAACCACACTGATGGTGTTCCCTGCCTGTAAGTGAACTGGTGTGGGTGACGGACTGAGGGGAGGCTGGCTGAGTTTTAATACCAGCCTCTTTAAAAAAACAAAACAAACCACTTGATGACAGCAGGCATGAGTGCGACCAGTCTGGAGTCGGTCAGGCAGCCATGGGTGCAGCTGCTGAATCTCAGTGACCTTGACCTCCAGGTCAAAGGTTACATTTTCTGAAAACTTTCTTTGAAGTGGATCGAAGATAGTTGGACTCGAACAATTGCTGAGTAACCTGTAACTGCTTATCAGAGTAACCATGTAATGTTGTTTTAATTTTTAAAGAACACACAGCCCTAATGTTAACATTGTTATCAGAAAGGCTGAGCCTGAAATTGAAACTCAGTTAATCAATTCAGAGTTTCCTGCTTCTGGATTTGGGCTCCGCCTAAAGTTTTGCACGTGGAAGAGCACACAAGACTTTTTAGCTCCTCAACATCTATGGTTCCTTGGGCCAAACTTTTCCAGCTCCTCCACTGAGGGTTAATTAGCGCCATCTGGTGGACTATTTAAAAACAAACCAAATAAACCCCCTTCTTGCTGTAGCATGGTGTGCTTTGAAGAAACGCAGCCTGCTGTCAGAGCTCCAGTCTTTGCAGAGTTTTATTTTAAGGTTCATTGGAGGGGATGAAAGGAAAAGTATGCTTCTCACTACTTCCATTAAGAACTTTGAAAAATTAACATTCAGAGTTATGACCCACATGGATGCATATATGTATTTACAAATATGTATCTATGCTTGTAACAAGATCAAGCTGCAGCTGAACTGCTTAAAGAATTGTTTCTGACCTTTTTTGGCTTTCACTATAAGTGCAGAGGCTCACTGAATGGTGAACGTGAGAACCACATGACTTCAGTCACCAGATCACAAACCACTTAAACACCTATGGGAGATTCTAGACATCACCTCAACTATCTTAACCCCCCAATATTGATTTTCATTGAATTTGTCACACACAGACACGCATCAAAAATACTGCAATTGGCTGTAAACATAGTACCTGCTGTGCATATCGTGTGGTAACCATGTATTTTCTTTCTTGTTCTCAGACCTCCACCAAAACAGAAGAAATGATATGTGCATGTAAGCTGGGGCCAGAGGAAAAGAATGGATTTTGAACAGTCTTCTCCTTTTGGGACGTCTGCTGTCTGTCACCCTCCTTTTCAGCTTCAGTCACCAGTCTGCAGCTTCCCCCAACTTTCAGCTGGGGTTCCCCATCCAAAGTCCTTTAACAGTTGATCAACCAGCCATCTCCTCTGGTGCTTCCATTTCTCACAGATAAGGTGGAGAACATTATGTGATACCTGGGTCCATTAGTGCAATCATTTGTTTGCGCTGTAAAAAGGTTCCCCTGTTTGTAATGCATTGATGTGATGTACATGTATACAGTTGATGAGGTTACAAAGTAACACATGAAATACTGTATTGTGTACTGTGAACCAGCCTTGTCCTGGGAGTTCACCAGAAGAAGTCTGTGCTGAGTGTCTGACACGCTTATCTAAAAGGATTTCCTCCAGTCTTCTGTGGTTTGACTGCCGTGAGGTTGCTTGTATGCTCTGTGCTCCTGATTATTTTCTTAATGAATTATTCTTTTAGTAGTCTGTGACTGGCTCCATACTTTTCAGCATATTCTAAACATGCACCCACACTGCTGGTATTTTTAAATGGTTAACAGGGGACCATTTATTTGAAGTGAATATTCGGTCTATACTTCTGGACGTTGGGGTGACGAACAGCTTCCATTATACACAGTTCCTGTTTTGTAGCAGTTTGTTTGAACCAGTTTAAGTATTTTTTTCGCACAGCTGGCAAATTTGTTTTAATAAATGTTTTTGGTTGGTTATAATTGAACTCTTTAGCTACCATCTAAATGCACCGTCACACTGACAAACATTTATCTGACTGCTCCTGTCTTGGTTTCCTTGGTCCAGATTCACAACAGTGAGTTGTGGTTTTAAAAATGGCATTACTCACTGGCCGCTTTATTAGGTACACACGGTCCAACCTGCCTGTTTAGGCAACTGTCTATCAGCCAATCACATGGCAGTAGCTTGATGCATTTAGACATGGTCGACACAACTTGCTGAAGTTCAAACTGAGAGGAAAGGTGATTTTAATGACTTTGAATGTGGAAGGTTTTTGATCCCTGAATTCTTACTGGGATTCTACCACACAGCTGTCACAGGTTTGCAGAAACTGGTCCCCCAACAAAATATATTGCAGTGAGCAGCAGTTCTGTGACGATACCTTGGTAACGCCAGAGGTAGGAGACTGGTAGACAGGAGCTGATAGAAATGCAACAGTAACTCAAATAACTACTTGTTACAATAAAGGTATGCAGAGGAGCATCTCTACACAACATGGCAAACCTCGAAGCAGAAGACCACACGGGCCACTCCTGCCGGCTAAGAACGGGAAACTGACTCAAACAAGCTGGACATCAGTCCTGATTCCTGCTGAGACATTTGGATGGGAGAGTAAACAACATGACAGCATAGATCCATAAACGTGGTGTCGACATTCAAGAGCCCTTTAGTACCAACGGAGCATCATTTAAACACCACAGCTTACCTGAGTATTGTTACCAGATCATCCATATCCACACTAGCTATGTGATGGCCGTTTCCAGCACGATGACTCACCATGTCACGAAGCTCACGTCATTTCAAACTGGTCAGCCGTGTCATGCTGTCGTGTCAGCATAGATCAGAATCTGTGAAAAACGTTTCCAGCCTCTTATTGAAGAATTCAGGCAGCTTTGAACTAGCGAGTTTCTCTGTGGGGTGCTGCTCGACACTGACTTTCCGCGTCACTCAAAGACTTCCCTGAATGACTGTGGAGCGCACAGGTGCTGGGATAGAAAACTAAAGACCACAGCTCAAGTTTCACGCTGTATCAAGCCCTAACTGTTCCGCCGTCCTCCTCGACGAACGGTTGCACTGTTTCATGTTATGATGAAGGTAGCCAACTATTTCCCGTTGTGGTTTACAGTGATCCATCTGTAGAAACTGGTAGCAGGATGCCTTCGCTGTGTGCGCTCGAGGTTCATGTGGGTGTTTGCTCGTTTAGCTCGTTGGTTGGCGCTGAACCAGCTACTTGTCCTTGTGCTATCAGTAAAACTTAGATTTCGGCTCTCGCATTAATGACTTTGTTTAATTACAGGAGAAACGAACTACTCATAACTGCAGACGTTAAATACAGCGGAGGAAATGAAGTGTTCTCAAAAGTGGTGACTCGTGCTAGTTTGTGACAACACTACCATCATCTTTTCGAAGCGTTACACGATGTGCCTCGGGCGGACCTTTTCGTTGCATTAAAATGATTGCTTTAGCATCATTACAGACTTAACTTTGTGAAGTTTGTATGATAGTATGCGGTACGGTTTGTTTTGGCAGCCATTTTGTGGGAAATTTCTCTGGAACGCGCTGGGCCGTACTTGCCTAGTGTCGGGAGTGCGCTCTCAATGCAGCCCCTCTCCTTTGACCGATATTAACATCACAGAGGGGCTGGCCAGCACAGAGTTAGCTTTAGCCGTGTCTGCTAAAATACGGTCTTTCTCATAGCGTCTGCAGGTTCGGTCCGTCGGCTGGCCGTTACCATCAAACAGCCTGCACTTTGCGGACTGTCTTCCTTCAAATTCCAATGGCAGTGTTTTATTAAGACAGCTAGCATGCTAGCTACTAGCTAGCTAGCTAATGTTAGCTTCTTGCCTTTAAATTAATTGAGAAGAGGACGAGATCGCCTATTCAGTTGCCCCACGCTGTGGTTGCAAGGGAATTTGTTGTACATCTGAGAATAAATATCGATCCAGTACAATAAGCTTGCTTAACAGAAAGAAGACTGAGTTCGAGGTGTCCGTGTTTGAAGCGGCGGGCTGCCCACCTCCCCTTAGGCACGGCTAGCTGTGCTGCGCCGGCAATCAGTCCCCATCGACAGCCCCGCTCCTCGAGCTCCGAAGAACATAGACTACCAAATTGTACTGGAAACGGGAAACCAGTTCCTGGCAAATAAATCAACACCACATTATTTTGGATTTCTGCTTTGAACGAAGGACGACTGACCTGGGGGAGGGGGCTCGGTTCGTGTGGACGAAGGGAAATAGGGGTTCCGAACATGGCTGCTAGTCGGAACTTGGTTCGACACACCGCCTGAGGTAAGAACTAGCCGGCCGGCGTTGGTCTTATTTATGGAAGAGTTGCTGGTTATGGTGGAGGCTGACAGTGGGTTAGTGGTAACAGTGCTTGGTAGAAGAACGTTACCCTCTTTTCGCCCCTGTTACCGGCCTCGTGTTACCGCTTCTCCGGCGCGGCGGCTCAGATAGCTGATGAGGCAAAGAGGCAGGCTTCGACTGAAACAGGTTGGTCACCATTGCTGATGCACAGTGGTTGATGTTGAACAGCTTAAGCTGGGATGATGCGTCTCGGTGGCTGAGACGTGCCTTATGATAACTAGTCGTTTAGTAGTGTGCAGCGTTGCCAACCCCTGCTCTTCTACTTTACCCTGTGGCTGACAAGTAACCATCTGACGAGTTGACATAGTTGTGCTGGTCATCAAGGGACTACTGGTTAATTCGAACACAAGTGTCATACTGTGATATTGTGACCTGCCTTGAGTTAACGCGCGACATCCAGTAGACTGGGATGGGATGCCGGCGGAGCAAAACGGGGAAAGCGATGGGAGCTGAATGAGTGTGCTATTACACGATTGCATTAGAGACGTGTTGATTGTCCCCTTTGTGCGAATATTCTGAGATGGGTTTAGGTGACACAGCAGCCGACCAGCAACCCCGGGCTGTCCTCAGTGGACCTGCAGCATTTCATCTGCTGTGGCAGCTAACATAGCCGCTAGCTTAGCTACCGCATCAGCCCCAGCCCCTACCCTACCCTACCCTACCCTCAAATAGAGGCGCACAGGCATCCAGTTGCCTGGAGATAGCTATTCGTAGCCAAGAACAGAACGACAAATGGACGGTGCTGAAGCACATCTGGAACAGTTATAACTTGACACCTTTTTAATCTATTTCCGTGCTCCTTTTCTGTTCTTGGTTAACAGTAGGCTGATATTTATCACTGTTTAAATGCCACAGAATGCTCTCACCACATACACACCCAGTTTAACGCTC
>VUQG01011337.1:26720-43497 GCA_015106755.1 Etia nguti | reverse complement strand
CTCACGATCTACAGTTGCATAAAGACAAACATCGACATGTGACAAGCATTAAAAACTTAAAAAATATACCAAAATGATCTCACAGCAACTTTACCAGACGCATTTCCGTCTGCAGACAACCTGGGCATGTTTCAGCTTAGCGTGTAAAGATTTATTTGATTCCGTTAACGGTTGGTTGTATTTAAAATAACTGAACAACAACATGATTTTATTTCTCTTTTACTTAACAAAACAAAAAAAAAAGAAGAACGCTACAAAACATTTGTACGTACACCGTCAGAGACATGTTTTCCATATTTGGAGGGAGCCGAATTTGTTACATACGCAGAAGTGGCTGAACAAATGCAGAAGCTGATACTGGCCATATAGACCAGCATCCACACCCCTTGCCACAAGCAACAGATTCAGCAGGGTCAGTTTCTCTTCTCACAGGAACTATAATGTGGTAAATACATCTGCTGCCTACACTGAGCGGAATAAGGCCAAATGTCAGAAAACCTCACGGTTCTCTAGCTTTCGGTAAACAGGATAATTCAATAACAGTGCTGTTTAATTCAATAGCAGTGTTGAATCTAGTTAAACACATAATGAAAACACATCATGTTCATCCTGGTTAACTATACACCTGTGTGTTCAGCTGGTCTTATCCTAAAAACTGTTCAGTTTTCTCAGAAACTGAAACCAAACGCGAGATCTCTGGACATTAAATCGAGTGATATAAAAACAAGCGTTCCAGTATGTGTGTCAACTCACCAGCTCTCCCAAAACACATCCACAGAGGAATGGCCACCAGCATTTGGTTCCTGCACCACCCAGCCATGATAACACAGGCTGGACACGGATAATCAGCTCCTTGAACAGCGAGCAAACACGACTGCTTGGTGCGTTTTTTTTTTTCCGCTAAAGACTTCGACTACTGCATACCCAGCTTTACAGCTCAGAGGGGAAGTTGTGGTCTGAGCTTTAAGTCCATTTGTCTCAGATCTCATCAGACCACTCCCCCTGTTAACACCAACCAAGAGGAAAGACTTTCACTCAGGCTTTGGTGTCTGCTGTCATCTTTAATACTTTATTTGTCAAGTTTTCCGGCGGCACAAGAGCGTGGCAGAAAAAAAAAAAGAAGGGGTGTTTTAGACTTTGTGAAGCCTTAAGATGTCACCCTGTCGCAGTGGGACAAGAAAACAGAGGCATTTACTGTTCAGACATAAAATATTTATTAGGTTTATTTGGGCATTGTACATGAATGGTGATAAACGAAGCCGCCTGTCAAAAAGCTCACTACAGTGAAAAGAGAACAGGAAGAGAGCCCGTCTGACAAGATAGTCGTGTGACACAGAGAGAGAGTCCTCACCAGGGAAGCGACACATTAAGAGTATCGCTTTAACGGTCCACCTCTCCAAACACTATGTCCTGCGTACCTGCAAGAAGATAACACTAGATGTGAAGCAGCTCCGTTTGCACGCTCGCTTCTGCATGTCTGCAAGTATTTAAGTTATTGTGACATTCTCACCAATGATGGCCACCACATCTGCCAACATGTGTCCTTTGGCCATTTTATCTAGAGCGGCCTAGAAAGAAGCAAACATGGAGTAACATTTAGAGCAAGTGAAGCTTCTAGTATGCACGAGAGCACAAAAGTTGTCTTAATTCATGAGATTATAGCCTTGAGTTATCACAGTAACGACTCAATTAGTTTGTTTATGCAACTTTAAACACATTTTTAGCCTTGTAAACCCAAATTCTAATGACGACGTTCAACTGCATTAGCTCATTTACCCATGAGCTAAGACGAACAGGAAGGAAGCTGAGGAGAGCTTTGGACAAAAAAAAAACCAAAAAAACAACTGCTCCATAATGCTTAATAAAATATAGTTAATGAACTCAAAGTAGCCTAGAGGACAAGCCGTTAAATGAGCTGAATAATTGATGTTGGGTGTGTTTAATATTTCACAGTGTCGTGTGAAATCTTTAAGTACGCACCAAGTGAGCGAATCCAGGGGCTTTGATCTTGCAGCGATAGGGTCTGCTGGAGCCGTCTGAAACCAAATATACACCAAACTCTCCCTGCAAGCCACACACACACACACACACACACACACACACTCCAGTAAAGCATATTACAGCACAACAAAGTCCCATCTAATTAAGACTCAAAAAGCCTTATTTAAACTAAGTCGTACACTTAAAAGACTGCACAACTTGTCCTTATACTCTACACTACTCTGAGTGCTCTCACCTTGGGTGCCTCTACAGCCGTGTATGTGGCCCCTGGGGGGACCTGGTAGCCCTCTGTGTACAATTTAAAGTGGTGAATCAGAGACTCCATGGACATCTAGCAAAATCGCACAAAGTTTTGGGGAAAAAAAATGCATAGAAAGAAAAGAGCATGAGTGTATATTGAGGGAATGTTAACATAACAACAGTGATGGGAAGTACAGGTGGTTTCCAGCCTTGAGCGCAGCCAAATTTAATTGAATTTTACAATAAAACTGTCCTAACTCTGAAAAAGGACGAGTGAACACAAATTACCAAGGAACTGAAATAACACACGAGTGATAAAATACAGAGAAGACAGTAAATAGCCTCCAGGCTGCACAGTGAATGCAAAAGAGAAAAGCTCTCTTACTCAACACACCTTCATCTCAGACCTCTTAGGTGGAGCCACTTTGGCATCATCCACCTTTATCTCGCCCTCTGGCATCTTGTTCAGCGCCTGGTGCATGATCCTCAGGGACTGCCTCATCTCCTCCACTCTGCACAGATACCTGAGCCGCACACATACACACACAAGCAGCAGTAAACCACAGGACTGATGTTGCCGTACACCAGTACACGATATACACCTCTAACACTCTGCAGAGAAGGTGGAGGGCAGACATTAGCAGCTCAGTCTGGCGTCATCATACTCAGAGTGCATTACACAACTACAGTATAGTATAGTACAGGAAATCGACCTGAAGGACAAAAAAGTAGTTCCCAGGGGCATTTTGACTGATTGAAACAGAAGTGGATGTGTTCTATTTCATGCCAGTGAGGTTGGTGAACCACAATGTGCTTTATATGCAGCCACATGTTTAGTCACTCCAAGAGGGTGATCAGAAAATAGGTCAAACTCTGTGGACTACCTTTAACAAACGAGGTCGCCAACTTCTGCTATCTGTGAGTGACGGCTCATTCCGATTATATATGCTGCCTGCTGCATTCATGAAAACCAGGAGCATCAAGCTCTCACCGTGTAGGCACATAAACCAGGATTCCTTTTAAACGCAGCTGGCTGATAATGTCTCTGTCAAGTTATCTGTTGCCAGGCTGAATGTCTGAGTTTTAAACTGGGTGACATATTTACTGCTGAATATACATCGTGTTGCTTTGATCAGAAACAGAGATACGTGTCATGGCAGCTGCCGAGTGGCAAGACCTGCTTCTATATGCAGCTTTTTGCAAAAAAGCAACAGATAAATTCACATAAATCACAAGTATCTCATTTCTAAAAGACTAAACTGCTCAATAATAAGAGACAGTCGAGGCAAATTTATAACAAAGAGACCAGATATTCTTCTGGAGTGCTCATACCCGGGCTGCTATAGAGAAGACTCGGGCTGTTTGTTTGGAAGAGTCTTACCTGTCATAGCAGTCTCCATTGCTTCCAATCGGAACGTCAAATTCCACTTCATCGTACTTGTCATATGGCTGAGACTTCCTCAGGTCCCACTTGATTCCAGACCCTCGTAACATCACTCCACTGGTGGTGGGAAAAACAGAGTGATGCATTTCAAGGTTTACAAAAATAGATATTTCTAGACGCTTCTAGAAGGAGAGTATTTAAATAATTATACAAACTGATTTAATAAGTTTGTAGCAGATTATTTTATTCAAATCGTACCATTATTAACACTGAAAACACGTGTTGCCCCTGACACAGTGGTGTCAATTGCCTTTAGGGGGTTTTATTCATTTGTAATGCTGATATATTTGGTATTTGCATTTATAACAGCTGACTACTGTGCAAGTGAAGCCATTAGTGTTATAAGTGTAACTTAATTTCTAATGTCAGTGAACTTTCATTTATGGGTTACCTGAAACCGCAGTTCAGGGCATCCTCAGCAGAAACCACTCCGATGTCCACAGTGCGATTCTTCCAGATACGATTGTTGGTCAGCATCTGCATGAAGGAAATCCAACATGAATGTCACTTTAAATTTACTGAATCCACAAGCTCCACGCGCTCATCGTGCTTGAGCTCATTTAGAGCTTGCGGAGAACTGAGAAGAACGTGGAGTCATTCACCTCTTCTACTTCATCAATCCGAATGGAGAAATTCTTACACCACTCATAGATGTCATCCATCAGGCCAAGGGGCAAATCCTGAAACATATTCAGATACAACAATATTATACTGATTTTTAGATTTCATCTCTCATCTATCTATCTATATAATCTATATATATACATCGATATATCTATCGATCGATAGATATATTTTTTTTAAAAAGCATGTTTAGAGAAATGTTGAACTTGTAGTTCAAAAATGTAATGAATTCTTCTCCCACCTGATGTACACCACCAGGCCTGACATATGCAGCGTGCATTCTTGCTCCCGACACTCGCTCGTAAAACTCAAACATCTGAGAGGAGACAAGAATTAAAGACTTAAACAGAAAAGGAAAAGAAAAAAACCCCACACACATTTCCATGTACAGTTGTGTCACAGTTTCACGATTAGTGGCAAAACTCAAACTGCTCTTTTGCAACACATACACACGTTGGATTAGACCGCCTATTTTAAAAGAAAAGCTACATTTGTATGTACCAGTCGATCACAGCGATAGGTTATCACCTGCTTAAGGTGTATTTCACTGATGAATGCCGTTACAATCAAACCAACCTAATGTGTTTAGAATTTTATTAAACCCGAAAAAAATCTTTCTAGCAGTGGCAATGTGATAATTATCAGTTATTTAGCAAAGTGAAAATGTAATGTATTCTAACACAATTCAGTGAAACTTCAATGTTTCTATCATTTTCTATCTATGACTCAAAAAGGAAAATTATTAGAATATTTCACTTTGAATTTAAGTCAGTTACTTTTCATATAGTATAAATCAGTCAAGTTCAGTACACATAAACACAACGATGGGGAATGCTGCTGACTTGACAACTGTCCAGAAAGCACCCTTTAACAGGAGGGTAAGCCACAGAAGGTCACTGCGGATGATGGTGGCTGTTCACAGAGTGCTGTGTGTGTGCAACAGGGATCACTGCAGCGTTGAGAGGATTCTCAAAAAAGTTGATTAAAAACCGAGGGGTTCTTGGGAGAGACAGGCGAGACTCAATGAGTAGACTGAGGCTGGTGCCACTGCAATCAAGGGTCTAGTCAACAGACACCGGATCCAAGATGTTTGAAGTTCAGTGTGAAGTACCATTGTTTTATCAGTATATTAGTATTATTAGTACTTTATGCAGCCGTGTACCAGTAGATTTTGGAGGACTGCATATTCCACCTGTTGACGGGATTTATGATGATGCCACTTTCATTTCACTAATACCAGATCCTTTGATGACCACTTACTACTGTGTTTGGCTGGCTTGGCAGCTTGCCTGAACCCCTTAGTGAATCGATGGGGTACTGTCAAAAAGAATATAAGTAACTCCCTGACCTAAAAACAAAGCAAACATCACAGTGGAGCCACAAACTCCTCATTTCATGCTACGCTGGATGCCGTAAACCAAGTATCTCTTCAGATCATCACATTGTATCGCCAGCAGAAGATTCAGACTCAAACGGTTGACTCATTTTACAGTCCTGTCATTTTTGGGACACTTTCAGTGACTCAGTGAAAATGTGAAGTCAGACGTGGCCCACATGCTGACTCATACACGGGATATTGTTGCGTAAACACCTGAAGAGCTGGAGGTCACTGTGCCACAAACTGATGAGAACATAGCTACTGTTTATGAATCAAAGCTACAGCTATTTTGGGAGCAGGCTGGACTGAAATAAAAACTAGAAGATTCCCCGGGTTAGAACCACAGCGCACCTGGGCTAACCTGAGAGTCTAACACTCAGAGTTGTGATTGTTGAGCTGTTACCTTCTCTCGCTCCTCGAACATCCAAAAGAAGGGAGTCATGGCGCCAATGTCGAGGGCATGTGTGGTGACGGCCATGATGTGGTTCAGGATGCGAGTCATCTCTCCATACAGCACTACAAACGATACAGAACAGAGCTCAACAAACTGGAAACAGGTTCCAGCTGCTCACTGGTGAAGTACTACAGTTTTACTTTGAGTTCAACATGTTTTGTTAGCATCAACCTAAAATAAAATAAAAAAAACATTTAATTAAACACTTTAATGCTTCTTGAAATTAGATTGTTGATTACTTGATCAAACAATGAATTCAATCAGATAAAAAAAGCCCCAGGGACACGAACTGAGCGCTAGAACGGATGGCCTGTTAGCTCCAGACAGCTCATATGTCGAGTTAATTCTTCACAAATAGAGCCTAAACATTAGAGACAGGTACACAATTCAACAGTAAACACTGTAGTTGATGCTTTTTGTTGCCAGACACTAATTTAAAGTGATCCTCTTTGGAAAAAAAAAACTACAACTCTGATCCGTGGTTCTCACTGTTTCCGGTTGAGGGAGAATCCTAGCAGCCAACCAGATAATTACTCTCCACATTGGGAAATGTAGTCTTTTCAGATCTTCAAGTTCATGTACGTTGTGCAATTGTGGCAGCCTGATCTCTACCAGAAACCTGATTTGTTCCGTACAAGGCTAAAGGTGAGAGGCACGTGTCTGTGGCACAGAAATAGAACAAAGCAGACAGCACCTCACACTGAGCGTGACATCTACATGCAGCCTATGCTGTGAACTTTGTAATGGACCAATAGAAGACAGTAGCAGGGCTTCTGTTTAGTTAGCGCCCCCTAGTGTGTCATTTTTAACTGCATCTTAAAGCAAAGGGTCAAAAACAAACACGCCAGAAAAAGAAAAAAGCTGTTGGAAACTAACAAACGTTTACATTTTTTTTTAAATGCTCATTAAATCAAGCTTTAAAGCTTTTTTTTGCCGAGTGAAGGTCTTACACTTCCACAGAAAACAGTGCTGAGCAAGTACCATGAAACTGCACAACATTAAATTAGATTCATCTTATTTATAGCATTTTTTCTGACAGACTTAACAGTCTTCCCATAAAATATAAATAGAAAATGTAAAACGCAGTAAGACCACATTTTCCTTCAGCTAAATATACAAACTAAAGATAAAAATAACTGTAATCTGCACTTACTTACTCATACCTACATTATAATAATTTATACAATGCAAATTAGGCATTAATAGTGGTTAAATAACACTTTCAAAATAATTTTTAAAAAAAGATTTTTTCTTCAAGCATTTTCATATCTGACCACTTATGCTCAGTACCTCTGATCCACTGTGCACGGGGTGGGGCCTGGATGTTGAGCAGCTTCTCCACAGCCAGAGAGTAGGCTTGCTCATTACACATCATGGAAACATAGTCCAGGCGGTCAAAGTAGGGCAGAGCCTGCAGCAGAACGTGTTTTATTTAAATGAGGATGGTTACAAAAATGATACAAATTGCCACTACACTTACATACATACAAAATAATTTAACAGGTATATAATGGCTGGAAGTTGGAGAGCACAAAGACCACTTAAGTCATCCCGTTGTTCAGTACCTGCAGGTATGTCTTATACTCGATTAGCTTTTCGGTGCCACGATGAAGCAGGCCAATGTGCGGGTCACATTTCTTGACAGACTCCCCGCTGAGCTCCATCACCAGACGCAACACACCGTGAGCTGCAGGATGCTGAGGGCCGAAGTTAATAGTCAGGTTGGACACGTCCTTCTCTGCGGGAGGATCTTTGTCTGAAAAACAAAGAGCATAAAACAGGAAACTAAAGTTTGACCAGTCTGACAGAGCAGCACGTTTGTTTTCATCAAACAAATAACCATAATGAGGAACAAGCTGTCCAAAGTATGAGCACATCTTAAATCAAGTGCACTGTGGAAATAGAAACGCGTAGGTCAGACACTGAATACCTGCCTCCCATCTTAATGAAGGCTGGCAGACAGAAAACACAGAGGACAAAAATGGAAATAAGTCAAAAGTTTTATCATTCTGTCTCTGCCAAAGTCTGATATGATACATTTAGACTTGGACTGTGTTCAACTCTCCCGCAGTCTTGGCAGCTCATTTAATTGTAACTGAAAGGGAACTATATAAAGAAAAAAAAAATTTGAAACGAGTAGATGTTGGAGAACAGCGGTCTTTACCATTCCATGGGGGCGGT
Source organism: Etia nguti (assembly GCA_015106755.1). Classification (NCBI taxonomy): domain Eukaryota; kingdom Metazoa; phylum Chordata; class Actinopteri; order Cichliformes; family Cichlidae; genus Etia; species Etia nguti. Next base: position 35,175 of record VUQG01011337.1, on the reverse strand, counting down.
GTCCACTTCTCATTAACAGCAGTGGGGTACATGACCGCACCAGCGAACTGCTCCGTCCACTCCACATCTGGCTGCCATTGTTTCTGCCTGTGAAACACAGCCAGGTTGTTTTTAACAAGACGTAGGTATGAGGCCGGGTGGTGACATTTATCAGTGCTAACATGACCCTGCAGTACAAGAAGGTGGATCCTCAGGCTACCTCCGTGCTGCTTAAAGTCTTAATCTCATTCTGAGATGTCATTCGGAACTGAGCCTGCCAACCTGAGGACTGATCGTCAGAGGTAGCTCATTAAGGAAACATGCAGAGCAGAGATGGAAAGTTTTCCTCATGAAAAACTAAATATGTCAATGATTCAGTAGTTTGGACAGCCACCTTTTGCAGAACTTACATCAAGTAATTGTTTTGTGCATCACCTTATCATTCTCTCATGTCATTGTGGAGGAATTTTGGACAACTCCTTTTTTACAATGTGGCTTCAGATCATTGAGGTCTGCAGGCTCTCCTAAGATCTACCGACAGCGTTTCAATCAGGTTGAGGTTTGGACTTTGAAACTCTGTAGATTTGAGTTGAAACAGCTGCCCGTCATTTACTCATTTTAAGTATTCACTTATCCATCCAGAGTCAATGGATGCTGAGGCGAACAGTGTGCAGAGGTCACCAACTTTCCGCAGAGTGAATCTCTACAGACCTCCATACTTCATGTGGCCTTCAGATTAGCTAAAGAACAGTGCATAAAGACCTTCATGGAATGGGTTTTTATGGTCGAGCGGCTGCATTGCGTGGTATAAAGCACGCCATCCCTGTGGCGTCACACTTCTGTCTGGCAATCCGATGGACGAGTCTGGGTTTGGTGGTTGACCGGAGAACACTACTTGTGTGACTGCACTGTGCCAAGTGTACAGTTTGGTGGAAGGGGGATTATAGTGTGGGGTTGTTTTTCAGGAGCTGGGCTCGGCCCCCTAGTTCCAGTGAAAGGAACTCCTAATGCTTCAACATATTAAGACACATTAAGACATTTTGGACAATTTCATGCTCTCAATTTTATGGGAACAGTTTCCCGTTCCTTCCTGTTCCTACATGACTGCGCACCAATGCACAAAGCAAGTTCCCTAAAGACATGGATGAGTGGGTTTGGTGTGGAAGAACTTGACTGGCCTGGATAGAATCCTGACCTCAATCTGACAGAACATTTTTGGGAGGAACTAGAGGAGAGACTGCGACCCAGGCCTTCTCATCCAACATCAATGTGTGACCTCACAAATGCACTTATGGAAAAATGATCAAAAATTCCCATAAACAGACTCCTAAACCTTGCAAAAAGCCTTCCCAGAAGAAATGAACCTGTTACAGCTGAAATTCTGCACAGACATCATATTAAATCCTATAGATGAATTTCATGTGTGTGTGAAGGTAGATAAGCATGTATGGAAACACTTTTATCCCACACAAAAACAAGCGCATACTCAAAATTACCATCAGGTTTATGAAATGTGTCCACCGGCCTATTTTGGTCTTTCCATTGTGTATATGTTAGTAAATCAGAACCAGCAGGCTTGTGCACTCTGCATACTGGCAAGGCCCCATTTCTACATAAGGAAATACGGTGAGCTCCAGGTAAAGTGGAAAAAAGTGGTAATAACGCAAGAAAGAAGCCTTCACTTCTAGTCTGGCAAGAAAGCAGGAAAAAGTCCAACTGAAGACACTGAAACAACTGTGTACGACGAGGAAGCCAGAAAAGGTACAGCTTTCCAAAGACTTTCCACCAGAACAACAACAGTTCCCCTGAGACTCACTGTGGCTCAAATGAAAAAAGTCTCAGCATCCAACTTGACATGAAAGAAAGATTAATAGACTGAAAGGAAAGGAGGAAGACAGGTGGAGGACAAGGAGCACGTGACAGTCTGAAATGAGAAATGCAATGAGAGAAAAACATAGATCCTCCAGAATCTGTGGGACAATGCCAAGATTGTAAGTGATGGCATTCAGCACTGATATGCTATTTTTAATGAAATAAATGAAAGATAAGACAAAATGATAAAGAGTACTGGAACATTGTAAATTAAAAAGTTAAGTCATACATCTTTCCATTAGTATTTTGCTTCTTCTTTTTTTCTTAAATACAATTAATTTTGTTTTTAAAACTGTAATTCTGAGCATTTTGTAATTCTGTAAATAAAATAGCAAAAGTAAAAAAAGCAAACAAAAAAAGCAATGGATGGGGTCACAGGGGCAGCAGTCTGAGTCAAGTTAAAGACTGCTGTTTAAACTTCCTAAGACAGCCAGGTCTTCATCATTTGCTCATATCCATGTCCTGATGCTCTTCCAAATGTTCATAAATCACTGATTTGTGCGTGAACTTACACACTTAGTAAATGACGTCTTGTGGGGGTTACTAAGAAGCAACTTTGCAAACTTTTTCTCTGGGAACCTTCCCAAACAAGCCCATCTTTTCAACCTTTTTCTAATTGTATTGTCATGAATTGAAACACTTAACATGCTAACTGAGGCCTGTACAGTCTGAGATGTAGATCTTGGGATTTTTCCAGTTCCTCTGAGCACTGCACAGCCTAACCGTGGGCTGAATTCTTGGGACTTCCACCCCTGGAAAGACTTTGGCGTTGTATTAACTAGCAAACAGCAGGCTGTAACATTTGCTAATCAGTTATTCAAATGCATTTGATTAGCACCACTTGGCTACTCTGTGCCCTCCTAACTCCCATAGAAGTAGTGAGCATGTACTTTGTTTGTGACAGCACTGCACGAGTCCCGTGACTTACAGCCACGGTAATAAAATAGCACGTATTAATGCTGAATATTGCAAATACTGCAAATATACAGAGGCATAAATATGTCAGTAACTAGCATTGCATAGTGTTAGTTACAGGTTTATGCCACCCTGAATTTGGTTCAGACCTTCTGAAGCCCTGAGCTGAGTTAAACATGGCGTACTACACCTCCCAAATCATCCAAATTATCCATTTATTTTCACCCTTGTGCCAAAACCTTTTTTTTTGTCTATGCGTTAAAACCATTTTGACCTTACTGACCATGAAAACCGATGTAGTAAACACTGACACACGCTGACAGCAGATCTCCAGTTAACGCGACAGTGGGAGATGCTAACCTATCCTCTATAACAAGCTGCTGAGGGCACTCGTTATAGCCAAGCGTGTAGCCAATAAAGATGTTTTCCATTTAGTTTCAGAGTAGTGAACTGCACAGGGCGAGCCGTGAGATGTTTTATAGAAGCAAAGCCGGATTATGTAGCGTTTTGCTAGCATGAGCCTCTCGGCATGCATATCCGTGAGGAGCTGAAGCTAAGACCGCCAGGAGGACAAAGATAACTCGTGGAGACACGCTTTGTCTTTTTGCTATCATACCTGTTCTGCAGCAGCGCACAGCCAGGGCTCAGCAAATTATGGCCTAATAACAATTTTGTTGAAGGACGTCCGAGTTTGCTAAGCGACCTCAACATTGTGGCCGCCATCTTGGCTGTTAGACAACCTCCGGCCAGTGACGTAGAAGAGTTTCCTCTTCTGTAGTCATAGTGGTGTCGTGTCTGCCACCTGTCGGTAAATCTAATTCATTCATTTACGTTATAGTGTTTTCTATTTTTATGTCTATGAAGATTAAAAAAATATAAATATATATATATATATATATATATATATATATATATATATATATATATATATATATAGTATTAAATGAAAGTAACAATTTAATATCATAACTTACAATTTTACATCAATAATTCCACAAAATATCTCTCTACATGCCCAATCCTTCCTTTTGTGGGGTCTTTTGTGTGGAGTTGGCATGTTCTCCCAGGTACTGTGGCTTCCTCTCACTGTCTAAAAATATGCATGTGGTTACGTTAATTAGTGATTCATAATCTGACCACAGGTATGAACCTGAGCTCGAATGGTTTTCTGTCTCTCTGTCCTGGATGTACCCAACCTCTCACGCTACAACAGCTTGGATTGGGTCCAGCTCCCCTGCGACGCGGAATTGGAAGTGGAAGAAAATGGATGGACGTTGCACTTATATTATCATACAATGATGTATACAGTCAATAATCCATGTGCAGTCTTGGTAGTATTTAAACTTAACCATAATTAGATCCTAATAAATACGGGAAGAATTTGCTTAATGATAACCACCCTGCTTGCAACCTCTAGCAGGTACATTGGAAATAAAACAGATGTGGGTGGTAAAAAGAATCACAGGCTATTGTATTAAAGAATATACTCAATGTTTATGCAAAATTAGGACCCCAAAATTAGTTAATAAAGTTTTAAAAGATTATTATTTTTCTAAAACACTTTATACTGCCATGTATAAACATAGTACAGACTTCAAATGGACTATCCAATGAGGAATTGAAGCTGCAGCAGTGAATGTTAAAAAAATCCCCACCTACTCAAAGATGACAAATGCCACACTTTATAAAAAACAGTGCTTTTATTTATGTAATACTGTGGAAAAATAATTACATACCATTTTTAAAAAATATTGAAGATAATGAAATTAAAAAATGAGTTTGATAACGTTCGTTGTACATCTTTTGAACAGTTTTCTCTGCTACGAAGAACAGTACAATAAGATAAACATTGGATTTTTCTAAATTCAAAGACACAATAATACAGGATACAGTCCTACCAGAGGTATAAAAGTACTGTAACAGGATTGTGAGAGAAATGATATGGACGTATACTTTAAACACACACACCCGCACACTTGTAGACACAGACATGCACGCACGCAAGTGCATACAATAGTCGCGCGAGCGCTCCGGTTGGGGCGCCGCGTGTTTAAAGTATGCTTCCCATACACACGCAGTCATTCACGCTTCTATACAAACACACTGTACAAATCGATGTGCGCACCTACGCCCACGCACATCCCCTTGATCCTTCTCTCTCTTGCTCTCTCAGACACACACACACACACACACACACAGCCGCACGCCCACACGCTCACAGTCATACACTACTACATGTCAATATTGTGGACAAGCCTTCATTAAACCTCTCCTTACACATTCTCCTCTGGCCATTTTTGGCAGACGGACGATGAGGAATGATTCAAAAATGGAAATGTGTGACATGTTCCCCTATAAGGCCACTCTAAAGCCAACATCTGTGTTTTCTCTCTCCGTCTGCACCAGGCTTGTAGTTCAGAGCTCGGAGAAAAAGGCTCCAGCCTACAAAAAACTGTCTGGGAATGACTCAAGGCCCCCAAGCCTGGTTTGTAAAGCAACAGCCGCCAATAGTAGGAGCTTCTACTGCATATACATGGTCTAAGGTGAAGAACAACATGAACACTTGGCACTAGGTTTCTTTTATACACTGATACAGCCTTCTGATGTGAAACGCAACCTGAATTCAGGCTCTTCTGTTGGCACTCTTGTCTCAGTGGATTTCCCTCAGGCCCGAGCTATGTGCGCTCTCGTTCAAAGTTTTGGTCCGTACGTACACGTTACATGTTTTTACACTGACAAAAATAATTCTGTAATGTTAAAAAATAGAATACAAAGCTCTAGTTTTGTGTGCAAACAAAAAGAAGACATAACACAGATATAGATGTCTAAGACGTCTAAGCATGAATACTGTTGATGCAGTGCAAAATGACAACAACCCTCCCGAGCCCCCCGCCCCACCCCACCCCAGCCCAACTGTCCCCTACCCTGCCTGACAGGCAATGACGGCCAAGTGCCACTGTACACAAGGGCGCTCTGGGCTACTATGTATATGTGCTCTATGATCACTGAATAAGTCAACCAGCAAAAAGAAAAGTTAAAATGGCGGCCAGGAATGACTTCCACCGGTTGAGGTTTCTTCCGATCAGTTTGTACCATGTTTTTCAGTTTGCTTTTAAGACGTTCTCTCATCATTTTACAACGTCAGTTCCCAGCAAAGGCTATGGGCTCCAAAGATCAGCGATCTCTTGTCCTCTCTGGGGTTCTTGCTCTCATTACCCATCTTGATTGTGACTTGCGCCGTCCGCTCTTTCAGAGCTCACATTTACAAACGCATCGGGAGTGAGGGAATTCCAAACTGTGGAATTTCCCTTCCCTGTCTCATTAAGCTCCTTCCTATCCACCCTCTCTTTTGCTCGCTCCTTGCTTGTTTCCCCTACCCCCGTCTCACGGGCATGGTTGTCTGACTTTGTGCCTGTGTGTGTGTGATGTTTTTTTGTCTTCTGTAGTTGTGTTTGTGTTTAGTAGGGTGTGTTCATGTTAGCGTGTGATAATGTGTGCATGTCAATTTGTGACTGAGTGTGTTTTTAGGTGTGACTCTATTTATAAGATGCTTCCTCATGCGCAGCTAAGACTGTGAGGCGGGTATGCATCTCTGTCTCACACGTGAGTCTGCATCCGCTGTGTGTGCCGGCTGTGGGAGTAGTCAGAGTGTTGTGAGGTGTAGGAGAAGCGAGTGGAGCTGCCGTACTTTCCTAGTCCAGTCTCTGATCCCGAGGGAGCTGGGCCTCCTGGGCCAACTCCAACCCCAGGGCTGCCCACCCCAGATCCCACCCCGTACATCTCGTAAGACGGGCCGGCTTCCAGAGGAGCCAAGCTGGATGGTGCAAAACCCATTCGGTAGGTCTGGTAGTGTGAGGGGTATCCATAGTTGTCGTAGGCCAGCTGAGAAGTGGAGTCCAAGAGGCTGCAGTCCCCAGGGAAGTCACTGGTGGCAGGGGCAGGGTTAGCCGGGGGCTGCTGGCTCTGGCCCCCGCGAGTGAAGGTGTTAAACTGGGCGTAGCTGATGTGGGACAGTCTGGAAGGCGGTCGCGGGTCGTAGCAGGCTTGTGGGCGTCCGGGTGAAGTGAGGGGGCCGGGGGGGCCCGGGGCTCCTCCGCTGGCTGTGGCGCCTGAGCCACCGGTGCTGCTGCTAATAGATGCAGCTCCACCCGGTGTTCCTGTGGGGGAGCGGTAGTCCGAGTAGTGCATGGTGGAATGGGAGGCAGGACGGACTTCATCGTGGGTGGAGGCTCGCACATTGTAATAGCCATTGGTGGGGTCCTGAAGAGAGAAACAGAGGCAGAGAAAGACAGCAAGAAACAAAAGACAGAATGAGTAAAAAGAGTTCAAAGAGCTCTTTTTTTTAATGAATTTTTGCAATTTAGCAAAGTTCAAAGGTCTCTATAGTAAAGCGTTTTCCTTTCTGACCCCACAGGGATTTTTTTGAAGTTGTGAAAGGTCAGAGGTCAGGGTTAACAGCAAGAATTAAGCTGTTTAGCATCCAGGTGAAGATTCATTAAAATCGTGCTGTGTGGCCAGTTTGCTCCTAATTCGTGACTCAGCTGCTCGAGTCCTTTGCAGAAATGTATGCAAATTGATTTCTTGGGAGTCTTCAAAAATTACAGTGACACTCAAGGCTAAAGCACGCTGCATGAGTCGTCCGCAGCACTGCCCCATCGAACCCGACAGCTGCGAGTACCGTGACATCGCGTCACGCTTCTTGTCGGTTTTTACAAAAAGACTTTTGGCTGGAAAAAGCTGGAAAATCGTATATCTTGTTAAAAGAAAACTATGAACATAAAAATGTGTGACCAATATTTAACCAGTGGTCAAAATTTTTATGGAAAGGAAGAGGACAGCATGTAAGAATACACTGAGTATATTTCATGAGTTTCAATTCAAATATTTGGTAATAGAAACACACAAGTTTCACCGTTTGTTTTACTCTCATGTCATTTAATCAAATATAAAACGCATTTCTGTTCATCAATTCCCAAGAAAATGCACATTACACTAAGGGTGTCATGAAAACCGACGGTAACTGGGGCATTTAAAAATGAAATATCAATGCTTTGTCAAAAATGAACCAATGATAAAACTGCAAATAACTGTATAAATCTTCATTTGTACATTATTCCACAGTTATGTTTACAGACACTCTCTTACCTCCATGTGCTTGTATTTAAGTTTCATTTACCAAAAAAGACAACACATAATAATCATTTATTTAAAAGGTTTGGTAGCTTTAGTGCTTTTACATTCTCAGTTTTCGTGGCGTTTAAGGAGTTGCCTCTCCACCGTCTACATCTGGGTGTTTTTAACTGCTGTTAGCAGCTCACAGAGAAATCAACTTTCCAGTTTATATACAGAATTTGGGATTTTATTTGGCAAGTATTCTTATTGTGTATTTTGCATCCCAGGAGACCACATTAGTCAAGTTAACAAGAAGAAGAAGATATTCTGATTCCTGCTGAATTTAAGCGTCCATGAGCAGCAGGACAACATGCAGGGCTGACCCCAGGATGCCTGCGTTAAAAATGAAACGATGCTTTCCTTGCTCACTATATCGCGCTTTGCTCTTCAGCTCATTCTAACATGTTTCTGCAATTTCATTGTCTTTCAGACTTCTCTCCCACCCAACTTTGTTTCACCGCTTTGCTGCTTCAGGCAGCAGGAAGAGCAAAAAATTAAAAAAAAAAAAAACAGAAGA
>VUQG01011337.1:0-26700 GCA_015106755.1 Etia nguti | reverse complement strand
AGGAAGCAGAAAAAAAAAAAAAAAAAAAAAAAAAAAAACAGAAGAAGAAAAAAAAAAAAGCAGTCTGGCTGAGGCAGTTGTCGGGGTGATCTAACCACCTCCTGGGGCGGATTCATGTCTCTGTTTCTTCGAAGTGATCCAAGGCAGCACTCCAGCTAGTGGGGTGGTTTGTTTGCCCTCACAAAATATTCATGGGTGGGTGGAGGGTGGGGACGCGGGGAGTTCAGAAGAACATTTTGGCAGCTGTATGCGTGAAAATTCATTCATCACCTTAGCCCAACCCCACAGTGTCAAAATGTGTAAATGATTCATGCCAGCTAAATAGGCAGAGTGTGCTTGAACCTGGTTTGTTCTTTTTAACATTTCTTTCCAATTTATGGAGTTTTTTCCGTCTTCTTCTCTGTTTTGTCTTGTAATGACTCTGCAGCCAGCTCGCTATGTAATCAGAGGGAAGAGTTACATCACAGTTGGACTGAGAGGGAAAGGCAGAAAAGACCAAAAGAGCTCCAGCAATTAAGGCCAGCTGCACTGAAAAAATTTTATCTTAAATATCCTACTCTAATATTCTCACAGATACTGAGTACAGCACTTACACTATTCCCAGCATACCACCAGCAAATGAGGCAGAACACATCTCTGCTGAAGAGACGATTAGCCAAAAGGAAAAATCTGGCTTCAAAAATCAGCACTTTTTTCCAACGTTTTGAAGAACACTCATTCGTGAACTGACGTACGCAAATGTTTCTGGCATCTGTGTGATCTCACCTTGAGGTCATACTCCTGGCGGGTGTCCAGGGTGTCACTGCGGAGGTCAGACTTGAGCTCTATGTCATCTTTAAAGGGCTGATTGGAAGGAGAGAAGGACACAGAGGGGAGAAACTAAACCGTCAAACAAGAAAACAAAACAAAAAAACAAAAACAAGGAAGGGACAGGAAAAGGGAAGGAGGCGACAGAGTGTGACAGGAGAAGAGAACATGGGATTAAAAGTGTTAAAAAGGGGAGATTAAAAGGGAAAAATCATGGTGTTTGTCTTTAGTCAAAAGCCACAGCGTGGTGCAGGGAGAGGTTACCGAGTTAATCTGAGGGGTTTTTTTCTACAACTACAGGCTGTGTAAACACTGTCCAACCCAAACACACACACACAGACACACACACCCTGCTGCTTCTCACCGAGTACATGGCCTTGACCATGCGCGAAGCTGTGGACACGCTGCCGGAGTCCTCCTCTAAGCTGTGGGTCTCCTTGTTTATCGTTTCCACCTTGATGTCGGGCTTACCCAGCGTGACCCCGCGCCGACCTGGAAGCAAAACACGGCGAGGTTGAATGCAGCTTGACACACGCTTGTCAGTCAGTGTGTTTTCGTGAGCTGAAGGGAGCAAGTTCAGAGGGGAGCTGCATCCATATGGCGGAGAGGAAGTCGTAGGTGTTTGATTTTCTCTGGTTTGCTGCCCGTTTTTTGGCATTGAATGAAGCATTTAATCCGCGATGCTCCCATAAAAGGCATGGGAAAAATGGATTTTCTTTATAATGTATGTGAAAGCATATGGAGAGTATGACTCACTGCCTTTGCGTTGCCGGTAGAAAATGAGAACGAGGACCAGCAGGAATATGAACAAGAGGATGGTAGAGCCCACGGTCCCACCAGCTATTATCCCCACTGGAACCTCCTCTGTAATGAGAGGGTGAGAGAGAGAAACAGTGAGTTAGAGATGTCTGCTCATAGCTGCAGCAGCAAGGCTTTAATGGAACAAATATTTTATGAAGCTACATAACAAGAGATGTAAAATTTACTATATAAGCAGGAAACATCTATTTGTTGCTTAGCAGATACAGTATACACATACACATAATAAGTTTTTACCATGATTTATTCAGTCGGGCCCTCAAAGACCAACCCTGTGCATATTTTGTTTTAAACTCATATATTGTACTCTAATCATTTTCTTCTTTGCTACTTTCCCTGTGAAACTTCTGAGTAATTGTGTGCACTTTTCCTTCCCACTAGGTGGTCATTTCATTGTTGGGATTTCCTCCAGAACACTGAAAAATGTTCTACAAATATATCTGAAACACACCGGTCTCCTCCAGCGTGATGATCATGGTGCCCGGGCCGAAGGAGTTCCAGGCCGTGCAGTTGTAAGTGGACAGGAAGTCGGACTCCATCACGTTGTTGATGGTGAGGGTGGAGAGGACGCCACCGCCCTCAGATGACAGTTTGCTCTGCTCCACTGTGTACCTCTCCAGCAGCGTCCCCTTCTCCTTCTCCCACACGTTTTCCTTCCACGCCCACACCTGACGCGCACACACAAACCCCGTTAGGCTAAATCAGATTCAATCAAGAGGCGTCAGGAGCAGATTTACTGTAGTCAGGAAAGCTGTGTAAGACCAGCTGAATAGATTCAGTATATATCAAGTGTGAGACAATACATAAAAAAACCATCACACTGTGTGTTTTCCACTAATATCTACTTCATTTCACTCCACAATAAAGTCACATAAATACTGTGACGAGTCCTGCAGGACGGTTGTTCTGTGATACCATCGTTACCATGGGAAACATATGAGGATATTATTATGACTTACTCTATGATTCCCACCCCAGCTATCAAATCACAGTCAAGTCAAATGCTTCCAGTTATGCATTTGTGCACAAATACATATCAATGTGCTGTATTCAAGCACATTAAAGGGTATCTGAAACAGAAGTGGTTACATAAAACTGTACCGTTCACAGTGTGGCTAATAAATGCAGAACATCTCTACCTCAAAAACGAATTATACATTTGTAAAGGATAAATGAGAAGTAATTGGCAGTTTAATGATTTGTGCTATCGCCACACTACATTTTCAGTTTTTCAGACATAAATAAAAAAATATAAATTACCGCTGTGAAGAACTGTGAACCAGAATGTTATTTGGTACCGATAATTTTGAAGCTTTTTGCTTTTCTCAACCCAACAGGGTGATCGTAGCTGTTAAGATATTTATTTTAAAAATCCCGACTGGCTATAATGTGTCACACTAACATTGTAGAATGACATGACAGTAATAGATGAATGAGCTGGTGAGAATCTTGCACACTCGCCAACCTTAGAGCCACTAAAAGCAGCTGTATTATTTAGCACCGAAGTACTGCGCTAAGGTGAGTTAATTATACATAAGCCCACGTTTCCATAATCTGCCCACTTATTCTAGAGAAGGAGAATCTCCTGGCTGTGGCGTTTACTGGGACAACTGTTCTCCTCCAGTCCTTTATATTTTATAAATCTTTTTCTGCCCAAACCACCGCCACTTGCATTAGAAGCGTGCAACGCAAGTCAGGATGGATCAGTCACAGAGGCGGGGGAGCCGAGGAGCTACTACTGCTGCGTTTCTGTGATACAACCAAGCAGAGAAAGCATCCAGGGCGATTTCTGACGCAGAGCTAAAAGCGGGCCGGCTTAGTGTTGGTTTGTTTATGTGATGGGATGGAAGAACATTCTGGGAGAGTTTAAGGGTGAGTCACCACTCAAACAGAAAAGGGGACAGTGTCGGTGCCTAAGAGCATTCGCCATGAAGGAAAAGAGCCATTTACGAAAAAGAAGGTACAGTAACCATAAAATAAAAACTGCTGTCGGACTAAAAGGCACAACCTTGTTGTCTCTGTGACCAAAGCTTTTCCTGGTTTGGCGTTTTTCTCGGTCTGGACTAAAATGTGGAAAAATTCTCTTCGGTTTTTTTTGCCACAAATGTGTCACAATTTTCTATCCTTTCACTTACTATCTTATCTGGAGGAGGTGTACTAGCTATGTAGCATTTCACCTCTCCTCTCTCTCCTCTCCCGGCATACTGGACTGGATTACTGGAAATGATGGGTGGGCCTGCAGGGAGAGAACATGTGGATGCATTTAACAAAGATGTAAAAGAAACTACAAACTACTAAAAACTGCTAAACTCAAGCTTATCTCTCTCTCTTTTTTTGTAACTGTTGACCTTACAGACCTGTTCAAAAGGAGGTGTAGGATGGTCAAAAAACAAGTGCCCACCACTTTAGACATATAGCATTTTTTTTTTTTTCCAATTACAGAGGCGCTGACTTTTTCGAAAGTACAACATTTTCGTTTACAAGCAGTGACACATTAAACTCTGTTGATGTTTGCTGACCGTTGACTGTGAGCGTGACCTCAGTCTCTCCTACTCCAATCCGTGGGACGATAGCCTTACATACATACTGGCCAGCATCCGCCTGGCTCACTGACTTCAGATACAGCTGGTTGCTGTTACTCAGAACCTGTGGGGGAGTGAAAAAAGAAATATAAACAAGGCATCTGCAAAACTGCAACAAGGAATAAACAGAATAAAGGTCCACATGTACAGTATATAGGGAGAAAAAGTTCCAAAAGATCCCATTGTAGATAGTATTTAAGTATATGTGTTCTTCCACTCTGAATCTAAATTGCCAACAATGCAAACATGCACATCCAATTTTAACCTATCACAAAGGTTTTGCAGATGCCTAGCAACCACATCCATCTGAAAATTAGCCATGTGAAAATTCTGTCTAAATATATAAGCATGTAGAAAGAGAAACATGTGGTTTTTGGCCAAGGCACACCATAGTTTCCAAACAAAGACATGTAACAAGCCCATTTCTTTTACTGTCTTAGTCATGGTCTCTTCCCCACTATAAGTCACCGTTTAATGATGTCAGTGCAGCTAACATAAACAGCCTTATTGCTAAGCAAACAGTCAATGGTGACACTTATGTTAGCAACAGCACAAAGAAGTAACCGCCGATATTCAAAAATTCAGTCAGGTATAAAACCAGAAACTGCAGTGTCCCAAATAACCATTAGAGGCTGGTTCCAAAAGCAAGTCAATCCTCAAAGAACCCCATGTTGAGCCTCTGAGGTCTGAGCTGTCATTGGTGACCACCATAACTCTAACCCTAAGCATTATTTTTACTTTTATTAAAAGCTTGGTAACCGAGGAGCAAAAAAAAAAAAAAAGAATCCATAAAGAGTCAAAGTGACACACACCAAAATTTATTCCATAAAAGCCCATTTTAGCTTTCTGCAAAGGTTAGGGAAGGTTTCCCTACGATGGCTTCGATCTCAGACTGGTCATTTAAACTCAAAAAAAGAAGAAAAGAAAAAAAACAACAACAGGGTGTTGGCCTAAAAATATGGAGGCCCAGAAAAGTCAAGAGTCAGATAAAGCATTCTGTGATTTATAAGGAACTGCGCAATAAGATATCCATGACATTAATGTATTTTATTTATTTAGACAGTAATAAAATAGTTCATTACTTTTTAATTTAATGGACATTAAAGGGAGGAATTCTAGATATTTGAATATTTGAATATATAAGAAATATAAATATTTCTAAATTAACTATTATCCCATTAATAAATACTTCAAATGGAAAAAAAGGATATACAGAAAAAAATTAACTCTCAATAAAAAACATTTCAAATTTACAGTGTAAAAAACTGATTTTCAAAAATGCTATTTAAAAAGCGGAATTGCGTGTGTAAACCAAAAATGCTGTCAGACAAACCTCAGTGTTTTACATCCTCTGTGCAACAATTACAAAGCAAGAGAGAGCAACAACCACTCATCAAGATCAGCCAGAACCTGTCTACAGCTCCGTTGAGCAGCGCAAGATATGGGAACAGACAAAATAATAAATAATTCAGTTTCAGGTAGATGATGAACAGAGACCTGTGGCAGACAGAGTTTTCATCCCTGGGCTGCGCCATGCCCTGCTCTGCAGAACTGATCAGTCCAACTGTGCAATTTCCAGAAACAATGCCAACATACAGCTGGACAGCTTGCATTCTTAGAAAAATGCTGGGGCATTTATGATCTATCAGACATCACATGTCCTCGTTACATTTTGGCTTTCCTGCACCTTATATTTCATTATGCTCAACAAAGTGTTTCATACTCTGTTGAATAACAGTAATAAAAGAAATGACTGAACTGATGTTCTGTCATTGTAATCATCCTGTCTAAAGTCTTTTAAGTATCAGAACGTTATGTGGTAATATCTGGACTGATGAGTGTGTTTACAGACAGCATTTTAATAATTATTTTAAAGGTTGTATGTTTCAGTTATTGCTTCAATACCGTGTGTAAATGTTACAGGCTGTTTGTTTGTGAAGAGCACATTAGCTTACTAAAACTGATAGCTAGCTAGTGCTAGTAATATTTTCACAAGCTAACATGAGGCTAAAAGTGATGCTACTGTTAGCCATGCTAGCACGTTATTTATAACAGGTGGTCAGGCTGAGTTCAACAGAGCACACTTTGAGAATCATTTCACTGCAGTGTCCCATTATATACTTCCTATACAGGCTCAGTCATACACGGAGGTTAAGTGTCCTTAAACAAGCACAAACATTTCTTTAAACGCTAACTGGAGCAGCTAATCCAATAGTTTAACTACCAGGAAAAGTAGGAAAAGAAAATAATAAGAAATAATTTTTAAATGGGGTTTCTATTGAGAGATTAGTATTTTTTCTGTAAATCCTTTTTCTATTTGAAGTATTTATTTATATATTAATAGTTCATGTAGAAATATTTATCTATAATTCCTATTTTTTATTGTCCATGAAATGAACAAATAATCAATTATTGTATTAATGTCTAAATAAAAAAAATAAAAAAAAGTAACTTGTAATTACTTTGCTACAATTTATTTTAAGCTCATAGTTTTTTGCACATGTCAACATTAAATCATGAAATCATCATCTCCTGATCCTCCATAAAAAAACATACCTTGCAAGCCAATGAGTGATGTCATGGTCACTACGCTCATTTTTTACATACAGGTTATTATGTGCACACACCAACTAAATTTACCATTTCTTTCTGGGGAATACCATAGATGTGATCAACAAATTACTAATAGTTAACCAGACATTTGTCTACAAACAGATTTTCTAAAATCCAAACTGAAAAGAACTTTATTGACATATAAAGATCTTTGAAATATTAAATATTATTAATACCTTTTGCTTATTTTAGATTTAGATTACTAAATTGGAATCATATTACTATAGACAACAAATTAAAACCTAGTTTCGTGTAAGTTATTAATATAAGAGATGGTGGTTGAAAATATAAGATAACGCTTTTCAATGATGAGCTGCTTTTGTAAACACTTGGGAAGAAAGTGTGACCTGTAAAAACAGTGTGAGCACAAGTACAGAGGAAAATGTGCAAAGCGTGGGCTCTTAGCTTCTTACCATGTTTGAACCCTTTTTGAACCAGGTGAGTGTGAGCGGAGGGTTTCCAGCCCATTTGCAGTTGAGGGTCACATCAGAGTCGACATCTACTGTTTTTGGCTGCGGCTCCACCAACAGGATTGGACCGACTGGAGACAGAGATTGAAAGAGAGCGAGAGTGAGAGACGTGTTCTTTGTTGCGTTTGAGTAATAATGCAGTAGGACTAAAAGGGGAAAAGCTACTCGGAGAAAAAGAAACACAACAATGGTGTGCTTTATCCCTCTGACTCTGGACCGTAGTGAGCGAAGTGGGTCGCAACTGACTGAACACAGTGAGATGACTACAGTGTGACTCACACTGAACGTCCACCAAGATGCTGACGTTGGTTTTTCCCACAGCATTGAAAACAAGACATGAAACCGGCTCTGTGAAGAAGGAGTGGTCGGCCTTGGTGGTGAACACGCTTTCCCTGGCACCCTGCAGCACCACGCCGCCTTTAGCCCATCTAGGATTTAATACGGTGCGTTAGATGTACTTAAAAAAAAACCCGGAGAAACACAAAGTGGAGTAGCATGTGTGACATGAATCGAAACCTAAAACTGCTTCCCTGGGTACATGAAGTGGATTTAAAAGAAACCATAAATTTTAAATGTAACTTTGTTTGAAACCTGTCATTGACTTTGGCTTGTAACGGCTACTTTGAGAAGCATGCTGAAAATGAGAATGAAGCGGACCTGTAGCCCATGATAGGAGGGTTGGCGTGAGCCTGGCAGGTGAAAGTGACTCTGTCCCCTTCTAGGACAGAGCGAGGCTCAATGGACAAGGTCACTATTGGTGGATCTGGAGGAGAGAGGGAGCAAAAGAGACTCGCATAAGAGCAGCCCTAGCACATCTAATGCATGCAGCAATCTGGAGGACAGGCTGATGCAAAATGGCTGCCACGCATTACTTAATAGCTGCTATAAAAGCCTTTATCTGGTGGCAGATGGTATACATTCAAAAATATGATGCTTGTTCCATTTTGTCATAAAAATAATAATAATAAAAGTAGCAGGGGGAACAGTCATTATATTTGTGTTTGTCTCTGTAGTAAATATCTGCTCTCAATATATATGATCTGATATATACATCTGATTCAGATGTGGAATATACTGTTTTTTTCTCCGTTCGCTAACTAGTCTGTATTAAGAAAATCGATGCTTACGGTGCACGTTAAGAGTCACGGTTGTGCTTTTGCCAGTGGGAACAGCCAGATTGGTGGCCACACAGCTGTAGTTCCTCCCAGTATCGGTGTCAACCGGCTGGATAGGCAGATAGCTCCGTGTGGTCACCCGCTTCCTGTCTGAAAGCACTTCCTGATGATTGGAGGACAGGAAGAAAGAGAGAGATACACACATATGGGAGCGTTAGAACTCCAGATAATGTGTATGTGTGTTCAGTATTTCTGGGCTCATGTGTGGGTTTGTCTTTTTAGCTTTACAGTGGTGCTGTCAGCCCCCTCCACAGGTAGACCATCTTTGAGCCACTCGATCATGGAGGGCGGCTTTGCCCCTCGAGACACACAGCTCAAGTTGTAGGACTCCCCTGCATTCAGAAGGACCTCCGGACCCCCATCAATCACTGGGTCATCTGGGGGGACTGCAGCGGAAAAAGAGCGCAGTTACAATCAAACACGTCTCGCGTGCGTCCCATATAGTCATGTGCAAAGACACAGATGAGCACAAACATACTGAGGACAGTGAGTTTGGCCCTCCTGGACCTCAGGGCAGCATCTGGGGCCTGGCACTCATACAGGGAGTCATCGGACAGATCAGCTGACAGGATTTCCAGGTTGTACTGGCCCAACTCCTGGACCCGCAGCACACGGTACCTGGGCCAGGCTGGGAACACACATGCACAAACCAAGGATATAGCTTCACAACAAACAAAGAGTACATATTATATTATTGCTTGCTTTGTATATCTGTTTATGGTTCCGGCACATCTGAAAACAATAAAAAGACAAGCAACAGAGACATTTTTAATCTGTGTTTCCACTCTTATGTTGACATTTTAGCTGTATTCTCAAATCTATTCCCACATATCGATGTTGTCTTGTGCGCTTATGTTGAAGAATTTTATTCATCTTAATCTTTTATATTTGAAGCTTCACATACTAACTACCCATAGTCACATGCCTCAGGGGCCCAAAATATTCCGCACTACCTCGCAGCTTGATGAAGTTTAGGCTGATTTAAATCATCAGATATGTGTCATACATGAGGTAGAAACTGGACCTTTTAAGCATCAGCTTAAAGGACAACAGAGAAAAGCAAGACCACATTACGTGACTGATTTTACAAAAAAAAACAAGCATGCATTCACTTAGTTTCACGATGCGCATGCACAGTAAAACACACACACACAACCCAGCCTTGCAATCTTCCCTTCCCCCATCCAGCATACAACCCAGCTGTGTCACAATTCACTATACATTCTCACCATTAGGTGGCATCCCTGCTCTCTTTACCCAGCAGGGGGAAAAGATGAATGCATTATGACAGCAACGTTTTAGAGGACTCAAATCGACTCTAGTCCATGGTGCAGAATTCATGTTTGCTGCCCAGACGTAGTTCACATGTGAAAAAAAAATCTCTGCTGCCGTTTGCATGTGCAGCCTCTGAACTGAGCCTTGCTGCTCGCCTAACCTTGCGCGTCCTTCTCTCTGCATGCATTTGTGCATGTGTGTGCCTTGTATATGCGTGCATTTGCATGTGAAATGTTGAGGGCGAGAAAGCGTATGAAAAGCCAAGAGAAGCGGGGATGGTGGTGGGGGGCAGAGGGACAGAGCTCCATACACAAACAACACACACACTGAGAGTATGTGTGCACTAAGTGGCCAGTGTTCATTCAGCTTTTTGTTTTTTGGGGGGTATTTTTTTTTGTTTTTCAAGCTTTAGGCACTGGACCATTACAGTAATAATATGAATAAACTAAAGTAAGGAGGAATGAGGAAAAGGCAGGACAGACAAGGACAGGCCGAAGGAGAGAAAGAAATGACAGAAAGGATGACAGAAAGAGGAGGGCATGTAATAAGAGTGTGTCAAGCTAAGGAGAGACGGGCCCGACAAGTTAAAAGAAGAATATGAGCGAGGCCTCAGTGCAACAGTGGCAGCTGAAAGAAGGAGAGCAAAGGAGAAAGAAAGGAACAAGGGATCTTAGATGGGAAGGTCACAAAGGAATAAGATGACAGAGGAGAGGAGAGGAGAGGAGAGGAGAGGAGAGGAGAGGAGAGGAGAGGAGAGGAATAAATGGTGAAACAAAAGTAATACAGAGCCAAGCAGAAAAAAAATGTGTACAATATAAAGAGACAACATCTGCAGAAAAACAATAACAACAAATACAAGGCAACAACATGAGACAGATGATGCAGTGCCCCTCTAGACCAATCAGTTAAAAATGTACCCACTTGTTTAGACCAGTAATTGCACAGCCCCAGCATTAGTCCCTTTGGGCTAATCAGTGCAATTCTGACAATGTTAGAAACAAGCGATGAGATGCGTCATTTGCCCCCAAGTTTTGCCCAAGTCAGGCAAAATCAGACTAGGAAACATGTGAGGTAAAAATGGAAACAGTACAGGCAGAGAGCTTCATAACAGAAGGAGGGCTACGTATATAGCAATGAATCGACCTTTCAATAAAAATCAGCAGGCAGCTAATCAGTGTCACACACTGCTAATAATACAGAGGTGGTGATGTTCCTTAGTCAAAATGAAGGGTGTCTACAAAACCTGCCCAAGGGAGTTTAGAAATTCCCATTAAAAAATACTGAAGATATGTGGAGGAGATGGCTAAAAATATCATAAGCTGAAAGACGTACACAGTGTGCCACAACAATCTGATTCCAATTCAGTTCCGGTGTATTTATATAACACCAAATCACAACAAATCACCTTAAGGCGCTTTGTACTATAATGTAAAGACACTCACAGTATTCTGGAGAATAGCCCAACAATGAAATGACCCCCTATCAGCCTATACCTGCCCCAGCCTTAACTATAAACTTTATCAAAAAGGATATTTGTGAGTGTAATAAACAGTAAGTGATGAGATATCTGCGAGATATCTGGGTAGTTTTTTTTAACATTACAATATCCTCTTTTATCTCTGTGGGAAACTCGCACAGGCACACCTGTAACCAACATTTCCTCCAGCAAAAACACTTAGTAAGCAGTACTATAGTAGATACCACAGTTACAATGAGACAGTGCTTTAGTAACACTGAGCGAGAGTGTATCATTCACAGTGTGGCAGTGTGTTCTGCTTTATTAGCAAAACTCTCAAAGTCCACAAGAGAAACAAAAGAAACAATGTTTCCGCCGTGCCACAGCATAGACGAGGTGAACATTTAACTGCTTTTCTTTAGCATACACAGCATCACACTGAATGGATGATGTTTGGTGGTTACTGTAGGTCAAATAAAACCAGACACTTGAATATGTGACATTGGGTTATGGAAATTATTACTGGCTTACTTTTAGACAAAGCATTTCATTACTCTGCAGATTAATTCATTACACAAAAACAAATATCAGTGGCAGCGCTCAGTGTTAACCAGTCAAATTAAAAACCCTATCAAGGCCATGATGTTGGAGCCAGGCTTCTAGCAACTTTGTCTTGCTAACTATTTTATTTTGTGAGGCTATCATAGACGGTAGTTTTGTGCTGACGATGACATTTAGCCCAAAGCACAGCTGAGCCTCATATGGCTTTAAAGAACTTTTAATATGGCCTCCAAACTTTAAGTGTGATTCACTGCACTATTTCTATAGGCTTTCAACATGCTATCAAGCTACTCCATACTACTCAGACTTTCTGGCAGGTGCAGAAGCTGTCATTAAGGTGGAATTCACTCATCCCTTTTGCCTCGCATGTACTTTGGTTTGTGCATTTCCAATTTTTGATGACTGTTGGAAAAACTCACACAAATCAAACAAAACAAAAAGAAACTAAACAATTGTGGCACCTTTACGGCTTCTGGAGTCCTACTTTTAGCTTGGTGCCATAGCACAGTACAACTTTACCCATGTGCACTGTAAATATTGTAGGCCAGACACCTCATGAATGGAGAATCAGGGGGAAAAAAAAGTCCAGACACTATCAAAATTTCTGCTTCTCTAAAGACGCAGCATGAAACGTAGCCCGAGAGCTGCTCCGATCCAAAGATATCAGAATCAGCTTTAATAATAAAACAATCTTAGTCACATGCTCAACTGAGTGAAAGAAGGGCCTCGGGAGGCTGTATGATGTCTCACCTCGGAGGTCCTCTCCAATGCCCAGAGCCAAGCCATCTTTGGTCCACTGAACAATGCCAGAGTAGTTGAATACAACACAGGACAGGATCACCCTCTGGCCCCGCACCACCGACTGGTCTGCTGGCTCCTGAGAGAATCTCGCTGTCCACACTGGTGGAGAAAAGAGAGGGATAAGTTATGAAATTATGAGATATTTTTATGTGTACACTCTGAAGAGAGGCTTAAGTAAAAATCACTTGTGCGAGTGTATCGGCCTATACCTTTTATGGCTAATTGATTCAAACTTTTTTTCTCCCAGCAGCAATGGAAGTCCATAATTACCACGTTTGATCGCACAGTGGCTTGTGGCCATTAAGTGAGGGCGCGGAGCAGCAAAGAACAGCGTGGTGAGAAAGGGGTGTCAGAAAAGAGCAAATCAGAGCAGAACTGGATAAGAAAGAAAGAGAAAGAATGAAGTGGAAGAGGCAGTCAACGCTCACTCAGGAGAGGAGATCAAAAAGACAACTTCAGCCATAGGGTGTCTCACACCCCCTTTTCTTCCCCCACTCCTGACTTTTATTTCTCCAAAACTCCCCGATCCTCCCTCTCGTTTCCCTCTTGTTTCTCCCTTCTTCATTCCTGCCTATGAGTCATCTCCCAGGCTTCCACTCCCCAACCAAAACTACAGTGGCTGTCATTGTCTACTACACTCTCTCACTCCAGTTTGTAGCCCACTACCACCATGAGGAAAACGGGGGGGGGGCTTCAGCCACTGTTTCATGCAGTACGATGACAAGTTGTAATTAAGTGTCCCCTGAAGACGTGGTGCACGTACGATACACGAGAGACAGCCGCTGCAAGATTTGCTTCAAATCTTCAGTCTTTCCATTCTGCCTCTCGCCTCCATTTTTTCCCCTCTCTCCCACTTGTTATTTCGAAGAATCTCGTACTGTAGATCATTAACCCACTGCTGCATTGTACACACCCCCCAGCCCCCACCTTCCTCCTCCTCCTCCTTTGCCATTGCCTCTCTTCTTCTGTTCTCTCTCTGTAACGTTGTACGTCCTTTACCCAAATGGCTTGGCGTCACTCCCTGCTTTTGGTGTATATGTATGCATCCCCACTCGCCTCCTTCACTTTGTACATCTATGATTCTCTCTATAACTGTCCTTTTGCTTCCTCCACCTCTCCTTTCCTACAGTGTGTACACACCTCTCTCTTTCTATATACATACATAATGCCGTATATATCCTTTTACCCATAATGCTTTCTATTTCTGTGTTGCTCCTCCTTTGCTGGTTGGAAGGGGGTTTGAGGCGGACTGTCACAACTCATTTATCACATTAAATATCAGCCCTCTAGCACTTTCTCTCTTCCTCTCTTTCTCATCCCCCCATTCACCCATCTCTCTCTCTTCTCGCTTTTTCCCCTCACTCCTTTTTTCTTCACCTTCTGCCATTTCCATCTCTTCTTCTCACTTGTCCACTCCACTTTTTTTTTATCACTTGTTTTGCCCTTCTGTTTCCCTTACACCCTCTTTCTCTCTCATTCCCTCACACTTCTCTCTTTGAGCCCTCCAGCGCTTTTCCAAAGGTTTCCATCTCTCTCACTTTTTTTAACAACTGCCATATGCCTCCGCACCCCACCTCCTGCCTCCCCATCATGACCCTCAGTGCCCATCTCTCGCATTCCCCATCCCTTTCACAAACACAGACATGCACTCTCTCCCCATCATGTCATATTTGGTGTGATCTGCAGAGGTACAATATGCCTGATAATACAAAAGAACCCAGTCGTGCAAAAAGATTTCTGTACCAATCACAACAATGGCTCCTGACAGTGCAGCACATTAATATTCTGAAGATAAAGGAGGTGTGCAAGGATACACGGTGAAAAGGGAATCGGATGCAGATGAAGCTTTGCAGCATGCATACCTAGAATAATTCAGTGTTTTGCCCCAAAAAACATATATTCTAGTCCTTAATTTGCTCCCCGAGGAATACCCCAAAGAACTAAATCAATGAATTAAGATAAAAAAGATGACAGAGCAAAAGTGAGTGGCCATGAGAAGTTGGGAGTAAAATGTTCTTAGTTTAAGGCTTTTAACTAAGAATAATGAAAAGTCATCTCTCAGTAGTGAGCAAGCACATTAGTCCAAAGCTACATGATCCTTCTAATGGGCACTCAATACAAGCTTGACTCACTGTGTTGAGATAAATATGGAACTTGTAATTGCTGTCTAACACTAACAAATCAACATGAAGCATTTCTCAAACTAGAATCTGCATCTGTCTGCTTTGAAAATAAAAGAACATTAAGTCTTAAAGGGCCTGAAATCCTCCTCCAATATCCTCTTACCGTAAGCAACAGATTCCTCATTAACACACACACAAACAAGTTTGTGTTATTTGCATTATTAAAGATTCATATCCATTTCTTTCCCTGTACGCTGCCTGATTGATTGTAGTGGGTGCAGCTTAGGTGGGAAAAAAAACTTATGTTACATACTGCCGTGCACGCAATGCCGGTTCCTTTTAGATCTGTTTGTTTTCTACCAGGTTTTCATTGCTGTGATTTAAAATCAAGCAAAGTTGCAGGCTGCACAGTCAAATCAGTGTGCTCAAACCAAGCAGAAGCCACTGCGAGTGAAAAATGAACCTGAAAAATTAAGTGCCAGCAGTTCCTCACATCAGGAGGCTGGTTCTAAAACACTGACTGTATATAAAAGATGGATGTAGCTTCCAGGCTCTGAAAACCTGCACTATTAGTAATGGGCTACAGTTATAGACTCCTCACCTCGCTGAAAGACTTGCACTAGTACAAAGGTCTATGAGTAAACTAGGGTATACTGATTGGCTAATGACTAGCAAGTTATTAGTCAATGAGAGAGGGGTGTTCCCCGGTTTCACAGTCGGATTCACATCACATCAAGACGTTCATGAAGAAAAGATCAAGGCTTCACAAAAGAACTTTGCTAACCAGTGAGTAAAATCAGTGTAACAGTGGTTACATCCATCTTTTGTATACATGTTCCAAAATGGGATTAGTCAGCCGAGTTTCTCGTGCAATGAATCTAAAAGTAAAAGTCTCAAACAGGTATCTATGTCTGCAGTGTAGCCACACAGCCTATAGAGTACCAAAAACTGCAGACTGAGTTAGATGCTCTTAGATAACCTGAAACTCCACCTTCTTAGGTGACAACCTGATAGCAACCAAAATACTGCCATCAAGACTTCAGAAGGAGATTTCATAAAAAAGTGGGCCTAGGTCCATCTCGTATATACAGTCTATTGCCGAAACACACAAAAATACTGCAGGGATAATAAGTCTCAGTGGGATTGTCATTATGAACAACGTCTTCGTTTCCATTGGAAATAAAGAAATGCTGATTGCAGTGCGTTGGTGTGGCATGCTCTCTTTGCACAAGATAAATCAAAGGAGTGGCTGGAATCTGTTTCTCATACGCCAGCTCTAATGAGATGGTACAGTGTGTAAAGATCCAGTGTGCTTTGAGCACTTAATGTAAATAAAACATTATTGCAGAGGTGATTTAGGTAGAAAAAGGAATAATTCGCTTGGATATTGCCTGCCATTACAAAAAAAAGATCATTGTCGATGGCAGATTTTTGATGGTAGATTTGTCCTATAATTTTCCTGCATGCACCCCAATTAAATGAAAGTTGCACTTTTCTAAAGCTAATTACTGGGATGCGGAGTGTGGATTTATAGTGTCTTAAAAAGCATGACAAGCCTTTCTCAGTTATACATGGTGTAAAGAGAGTTTATCTGGGTTTAAACTACCCCGCAACCTCGACAGCAGCCTGAGGGCAAGTAAATCCTTTCTTCCACCACCTCTGCTACGCTAGCTGAAGGTATTCCCTCAGTAAACCAAAAACATAATCCAAACTGAATACTCCTGGGTAGAGGCTACACAATCTGCAGAGAAAACACCCATGCAAAGGCTGAGGACTGAAAACACTGACTCATTTAAACATGTGCTCATCGCCTTCTGATTTCCGTATTACACAGTTAACACTTGTCAACATGAGTGTATGTGCTCGTCTCTGTGTTTAAAGAAGGAAATCTACAAGCGGCGAGTAGCCAGAGTGAAGGAAAGACAGGAGAGTGCATGCAAGGGAGCTTGTATTCTCTCATTATGTGGGTTATGCTGCAGTGACAAATTTAGAGTGTGTCCTGATTTCCTTGAGTCACCGATCCCCAAGACACCACCGGGAGACTCCGAGCACCCTGTCCCCACACAAACTACGGTCACAAAGGGATGCGACCACATGCACATGCTTGCACGCACACACGTGCGCGCACACAAATAGGCTGCGAGGATGACCTAACCTTCGCCACATGGGCAAACCATTTCCTGTCAACACACACATAAACACAACCACTCAAAACCCCAACCGTATAATTGACACACAGAGGCGGTTTCCTGAACATGGATCACACCACAGCTTGGCGTAAACCATCAAGCCAGCGGCGCATCTTCATCTCCGCTGGGAATGGGTCTCGGTTTGGTCTGGGATTAAGTACAGCCCTAGCCAAAGTTTGGAAAGGGATTAGGATTAATCTGGGGCTAAGGACAACAGTCCCTTGCAGACACTGAGACACCAACCTCTGCTTGTCAAAGCACAGACAAAGCCAAAGGCGAGCGCACGCTGCCTCGCCGGGTGACTCACCAAAAGCATGGCCACACACCGCCACAGTGTGAACTACTACAGCAGTTTAGCCCGGGAGCACCTCTCGCACCACGCAATGGTGTTTTAATAGCAAGGTAATGAACCGTCCATTTGAAAATCACTGAAAAGGTTTATGCGTGCAAAGACGTTCAGAGCTATTTTTAGCAAGTGTGCTGCTTGTACGTCCTCCATTTCTGAAATTGCCGCACACTCTGCTGTTAGGTGGCGACTGTCAAAACTTGTTTGCACCTTTTAAATACACGTTTGCCTCACCTCTGTGGGATATGAGACAAAGCTGGAAGTGATGCCATGCAATCCACAGTTCTGGCAAAGGCTTGACTGGTGGCATTCAGTCTCATTGAATTAGATGCTATTAAATAAAAAGCCATTTGTATGGATTGTTATGCATC
The DNA here is from genome assembly GCA_015106755.1 of Etia nguti. Taxonomy (NCBI): domain Eukaryota; kingdom Metazoa; phylum Chordata; class Actinopteri; order Cichliformes; family Cichlidae; genus Etia; species Etia nguti. The sequence continues at coordinate 9,112 of VUQG01011337.1, read as the reverse complement.
GATCTAATTATCTTTGTGTCTGGCCCCCTCCCCGTACCCCTCCGACAAAGTCCCCCTGCCTTCCTCTCCCTCGCTCTCCTCCAGCCAATCCCCCGCCTCGGCTGGATCACGGACTTGCGTCACCATAGCAACAGCTGACGTGTAAAGTAACTGCCCAAAAAAAGTTTTCTGTACAAACGCGTCTGCGAGCGCACCCGCGTATGTGCATCTGTGTGTCTGATGAAACCCTCCCTCGTGCTTGGTACACCCATTTTCCTGAAAAAACATTTTTCAATGACCTCATCCTCCCTCCACCTATTCAATTAATAGCCAGACGGCTACGCTGGGCTCTCATTATTTCTCTCTTACAGCCTTCACTTCCTCTCTGTTCGCCGTTAATCAATCCCCTCTAAATTGATTCTGTTATCTCTCTAATTCCATATCGCCGCCGTGTGTGGCCGATGCGTTGGTGCTATGGAGGGGCTGCAGAAAATGAGATGCAGGAGCGGGAGAACAAAGAGACGGCGAGGTCCACAGACACCGAGCTGTGAAGTGTGATGGAGGATGACATCATTGTTTCAGGACAAAGTTGCAGCCATAGGAGTCGCACTGGCTCACCCTCTTGCTGTTTGCTGTATATAGCATACATGTAGCTGTGTGTGCGTCGCTCTGTATGTGCTGTGTGATCATATTTGAGCTCCAAACCTACTAAACACAGAAGCTGTTTGTTTTTTCTTCCTGAAAAACTGACTTGGATATGTGAGGTTTTAAAGCCGCGTAAAAACACTCAAACTATGTAGCCTACATACGTTTTTTTTTTATTTACTCTATATGCGGTGAATGGCAATAATTATTAATTATATTAAACAAATATATTTATTCAATTTATTTATTAATTGTCTCTCTGTTAGGTCAATAAAATGTCTGAAAATGGTGATATCTCTATCTGTTTAGCTTAAGGAATCTCATCTCTGAGTCTATGGTGACATCTTTAAAATGACTTATTTCTTTCAAACAATAAGCAGGGAAGCACCTGTTGTGTATTTCTGAACCCACATCAGTGTTTAAGATACTGAAATACCACTGTGTGTTTGTTATTACTCACCTCATGTATCCCGATCTCGTGCCACTGAAATATAATAACTATTTTTATGTCTTTTTTTTTTTGGTTCTTCATCAACTCTTCTTCAAAAGTTTTTCCAGCACAAAATGTATGTGATGCAAGAGATGAAACATCTTGTAGTCTAAAGCCCTTTGAGTCATCAGTAAGACAGGAAAACTGCCATATAAATCCTGGTCTATTCCATTGCTACATTTCCACTGAGGGGGTGTGTATACCAAAGCATGTTTTTTGCCCATCTACGAAGTGCTTTTCAGGCACATGGAGGCAGTAGTAGACCCACAGTGATTGTTTTTCATATCGATCCTTGATACTTGCATGGACACTCGACAGCGACATTAACATATCCTCCAATCTTATTCAGCACTGTTACAAGCACGATGTGACGTTCGGTTGGTATAGGATTTGCCTTCCTCCCCTCACTGCGATTGGACATCTGGGTAACAAATGATAGTCATAACCCAAACTAATAATCATCCATGACTTGACAGGAGATAATCAGCTCACTGTGCTTTTTTTATGCTAACTGAGTGATCTGCTTCAATGAAAACTCAGTTTGGTAAGGAAAATGCTAAATAGCCCCGTAAATTGAAGTCTCCATTCTTTTTGCTGACTTGAGCTAGAGACTAGCATGTGAAGTCCTGTGTAGACCTGGTGTCGTATGGTCAATATTAAATGCCATGGAACAAAGCACCAGTTGCACACACAACTCTTCAAACATATCTCCAGTCACCGGTTGTTGGACTGGAAATATCACATTGGCAAATTGGGTAAAAACATATCATCCAAACCTAGCGCAGACAGATTCAGTTTATCCTCAAACCAAACCCTGATGCTTAAGCAGCTGAACGCCTCCATTTTCAAATAGTTTATTTCTATAGCACATTTTAAAACGGCCTCTGTTAACCACAGTGCTGGGGTTGTTTCAAATACTAAAATTAAAGACTAAAACAAACCTTCCACTATCAAAACTACTATCAATTAATGTCTAATTGATAAATCAACCAAAGCTTTTAGCGCTAACTCAAGTGTTTTCACGTTCTCCATTTATTTAGCTGGCTGTGGGAACTCTACCACCTGTGCCTGTCTTCTTTCAACAACATGGCCGCCTGGCAGGATGGCCATAATAACCCATCACCATGGTGACGGCGCTATAGGAACAAGCAAGTCACATAGATGGAGAGAGGCAGCGAGTGAAAGGAGGCGACCCGCTGCGCCTGCTGACACCATGTCAGTCAAACACAAAGGTGTCTCCTGGAGGTGGGGACGGAGCACAGGGAAGATTAGGGCAGAGGGGAGAGAGAACAGAAAGACTCAGAGACGATTCCTTTGTTTGCCGCATTGTCTGCCCGCTCACTCCTTTCCTCTGTCACCTTACCTAGCCGTCCTCCCCCTTACTTGCAGTTAGAGACCCCTCTCTTTCTTCCTCTCTTTTGTAGCCATGCCCCTTCCTCATTGCCTATTCACTTTCTTTTGTCTGGCAGGCATCTTACTTAGAAATTATTACTCCTTCTCCCCTCCACCTTCCACCTTATCCCCCCCCTTTCTATCTCTGTGCACATCTTTCTTCTTCTGGAGGCAGGTTTATTTGGAAATAGCAGGTGGAGGGGGGGGTGGAAATTATTCCTCGGTCTTTGTTTGCCCATTTTTGATACAACTGTGTGCACACGTGCTCCTGTGAAGGTGTGCACAGTCGTTTTCTATGAATGTTTGCGCAGGAAAAGTGTGCGTGTGCCACCCTTCCATTCTCTGGGGCTCCTCTCATACATTTCACATCTGAAGAGCTTTATTTGTACCAAACCTCTGTTACAGACATTGTTACCATGGCTACAGCCCAGTGAGGACCACTGACACAATGATAGACACAGTGGCCATGGCAACCCTATGATCACTAGTGGGTAATATGATAATTCACGGATGAGGCTTCTGACACATTACGGCCACATGAATATGCTCAATCGCTGGAAAGCCGGCCTGTCGCTGGTAATCCACGAGCCTTTGTGCGGCCAGCGTGCCGAGCGACTGACAAAAGATACTCTGCTGTAACCAAGGGTGAGCAGAACTAACAATAGCTGTCCTCTGGATAAGCTGGAACAAGAGGATACATACATATCAAGCTGCTACTCTGCAGATACGCACTGTGTAGCTTGCGCCACATGGGTCGCCACTGAATTCAACTGGCACAATCAATATCATAATGAACCTATGATTCCCAGCAGTGGTTCCACATTGACGATGGTTAGCGGCCACACTGCCTCCGAAATCCTCGTGATCGGGCAAGCAGACAAGGTCCCTCAATCCACCTCGTGTTACAGTATGGTGCAGAGACAGAATCCAGCAAGACTATTTTACAAGCAGCATCCCATCAATAAATCACCCCTTCCAAGGTCTGCTTTAATTCAATCCAGAGCAATCTAATTTTATTGGTATGTACTGTAGCCTCTTGCAATGTCATCTGTCAGTAAAAGCATCCCATAAAAGCTGGGGGCCTTGACCTGCTAGAGTGTAATAATATTCATACCCCCCCCCCTGCCCAATATCACCTCCAGTGCTTCATGTCTCTTTGAGAAGAAAGCTTCTTTGTTAACAGCAGATACCAAAACACAGTAGAAAGCGACGGTTTCTGGGATGAGGATAAGAAATACAGAAAACGATTTTCACAAAAGCAAACATCTGTTTTTTTTAACTCACTGATCCGTATCATAGCTTTCTACGTGGGCCAAATATTTGTGTTAGGCAATATGTTGCAATGCAGTTGGAACGCAAAACTTAAAAAAATAACACAACATTTTTTAAAAATGTAAAAATCACTCCCCCCAAAAGACAACAAAACAAATGGTGGCCAACTCCAATACCAATATGCCGAGCTGTTCCACAACTGCAGTTGACTCATAGTTTACTTACCTAGTCAGATTCTAATGAGGACATACACTTATTCAGTGAAATAAAATGTCAAATATGATGCAAAAGCATGGAAGAAAAAAATAAAACAAACCAGCAATAGACTTTGTCAGCAGCTGGTATATTACCCAAACTGCAGTGCACTCGTGTTTTTGTTCTTTTTAACTCGTTCCAGTAAGAGAAAATAACTTAATAACGCATTGGTGTTTTAAACAGTAGCACGTTTCACCTTTTTGCCAACAGTTTGGCACATTCCAGTTTTATCACATTATGAGTTTGTTGTGGAAGAACTTTGACCAGCCTGCACAGAACCCTCCATCCACTCAGCTGCACCCCCCACCTTTGGGACGAACTTGAAGATGATCGCCAAACATCAGCGCGCAACCTTGGGATTAAACCACTGAAGATCTTGAGGAAAGATTTCCTTAAAGCAGGGGTGGGGGGACTCCAGGCTTCAAGGACCGGTGTCCTGCAGGTTTTAGATGCGTCCTTGAGCCAACACTGCTGATTTAAATGGCTAAATTACCTCCTCAACGTGTCTTGAGGTTCTCCAGAGGCCTGGTAATGAACTAATCATCTGATTCAGGTGTGTTGAACCAGGGTGATATCTAAAACCTGCAGGACACCGGCCCTTGAGGCCTGGAGTTCCCCACTCCTGCCCTAAAGGGTTGAAGTCCACGTACTTTTGGCTACACGGTGTGTCTTCATATAAACTTGTGATGACTTGGCAAAATGTAAATTGGGTTAATCTGCTTCTAAGAACTTGGGCACACTGGGTTATGGTAAACGTAGCCTTGAGGGTAGAGCATTAAGTTGGCAGCTGCAGTCTGACAAAAATAAAGCACGCGCAGAACATTGTTTTAAGGACTCAACTCTGAAGCCATTGATGATTATTATAACTAAAAGACGGCTCGCTCATTATTTGCAGTCCGCAATAATTTAGCCTGCAGGCTGTTATATTCCATGACATGAGGACAGCGAGCGTTGCCGCACTGTGGTAACCGATTTAGTTAGACGGCTGACCCTAATGCTTTTATCATAAAGGAAAGATGGATGGAACAAGTCAAATCTCTCTGTCTCTCTCTCTCAGACCCTGTCCCTGCTGAGGAGCAGAAACTGGGAGAGCAGAGAAATGAAGTGACATCATCAGCGTAGGCCACATTCCTGAAGAGGGAGGGGGTGAGGAGGAGGAGGGGGGTGAGGGAAGAAGAGGAGGAGGAGGAGGAGAATGTCCCAAAACTTTTGAGGTTACAGGACCCGCACCCCCCAAAAACACAGACACACTAACACGCCCTCCCTTTGTGTGTGTGTGTACACGTTTTCTAGCACACATTTCTTTGTGTGATAAAGTACATGGGCTCCTCTTCCTCATCATGTGCTCCCTGTTTTAATTCATGTGCTTCTCCTCCTGTCCCCTCCCCCCACTGCCTCCCCGACTCATACACTCTTCCCCCCCTCCCCCCCCCCCCCCCCCTCCCCCCCCCCCACCCCCCTCCCCCCCCCCCCCCCCCCCCCATCTCTTTCTCTCTCCACCGACCAGAGGAATGCAAGAACCACATCTGGAACTTATTAGAGAGCGAGCGAGAGAGAAAGGGGTAGATGGAAAGAGAAGAAGTAATGGTGGTGATGGAGGTGGGGAGGGGAGTGAAACAGGAAAGAAAAAAAAGAAGTCCAGGAGGGAACAGAAAGCGAGAAAGAATGAACTTTGGTAAGCAGAAAATCATGCTGAGACAGAAATATAAAGACGAACAGAAAAGAAAGTTAACGGCGACACCGGCTAATGGCAATTAACCTCAGTGGGGACGGAGCGGGGGAAGCGCTCGGCTGGCACCTCAGATGTGGGTTCAATCACTTGTGATTCCAGCGCAAATGTAGCCTTTGAACCGGACTCGACCATATTCTGTGTGAATGAGCAGCTTCACTGTCCCCACTGAGGGAGCAGTCGAGCCTGAGTAATAGTCCCTTTCTCTCTGTCGCTGGCCTCCCAACCACTCCTCCTCCTTCGTCCTGGTCCCTCTCTCCTCACTCCCGGCTCGCTTTTCTTTTCATCCACCACAACCTCGTCCTACACTACAATACTGCCCCGCCACCCACCCACCCACCTCACCACCTCTAAAACAAACAAAAAAAAGAGTGCAATCACTCTCGATTCCTGCTTCACCCACCTGCCCAAAGGGCGACCCCCCCTTTGTCCCCCTTCCTGCCTTCCAAAAGTTTGGGGTTTTTCTCTGTTTTTTTTCCTGTAACCCCTCCATCACCCCAAATTGTTTCTTGCTACAGAAATGTGGCTGTGCCATTTTGGAAAATAACAAGGCCAATAGATTCAGTCAGATGTGATAAAGTGTTCCTCTCTTGCTTGGGGGACTGTGCATAAAGAAACATTTTTAAGGGGAAGTTTTTTTTTCTTTTTTCTTTTTATAACTTGTATGCCGCCGGCCTGTCAAACACAATCAGATTATGAGGCCTTTAAATCCTGGGGCTTCACTTGAGGAACATTTACGTGCATAGCTGCTGAGGATCCTCGCAAGTAAGCGCGCCCGCTTTTGACCGAATTCATCTCGGACCACAAGTCTGACGGCGAATTATCCAACTACATACTTCTGCGAGGTTTTCGCTGGATCATCCGAGAGCACGCGAGCGCGTTCCTCCTCCCGAGCGCCACTTGAAAAAACATAATAGGACACTCGTGTCCAGAGGAATGCCCTTAAACAAACATATCAACTGAGAGAAGCAATCAACATGTCACACATTGACAAACACCCGCAGGGGACAGAGATGCCAAGAATTTCTTGATTGAATGGAACCCAATGGGGAACAACGGGCGTACATGTACATTATATTACAGCTGGTTCAGTGATTGCTTTCAGTGGCTAATGTCAATTAGAGATGCTTTTTTGGTAAATAGGCTTCATTCGAATCACATAAAAACCGTGACCCCAATTCGCATATTAACGGTGGGATGCAGCAGAGCTATATCTCTGCTCACTGGGATCAAAATTAAAAACAGACTTCTGCCTCGCTACATACAGTCTGTCACTCCGGATCTACACTCTGAGCCAGAGAGGGCTCAGTATAGGGCTGCAAAAAAAAAAAAAAAGGTTCGTTAGCCTCAAAAACCGTAGCAGCGAGCTTTCAAAAAGCATCATATCGCTATAAATAGTTGTGTAAAGTGGTAATCCACTTGGAGGACAAGTTTCTGTAGGTGGAACTTTTATTCTTCATCAGTTACTAGTGCTGCTCTCTCTTTTTTTAATTTCCCATAGCCATTATCTGAGCCGAAACAAATGAATCGCATCATTTTGTGGCAAACTTTTGATCCTTGGATCATTCACGAGCTAAAAAGTATGGCTTGCCTATGTGAGATCAGCCCAGACTAACTACAGAATCCTTCTTTTATTCATTGTGAGGACAATAAAAAAAATGCCATATGCTGTGTGATATGGGATATTCCCATGCTAATGAAAAAGAAAACATGCCTGAATCAGAGATAAGAAATCTGTGAATTTATTCAGAGGGAGAAAATGCCACAGATTATCACTGGCAAGAATGTATGTAATGCTGTAAATCAGCAGTTTTAACACAGTGTTTTAGCACCACACTGGATTCTTTATGAGCCTTTCCCAATTCTTCATTTTTATTTGAGCTATTACAGCCCACTTTGAGTCATTAACATATCGCAGTTGAACCACTGCTTCTCTGATCAAACAACCCCTGAGGAACCCTTCTTTCTCTGGGTGTAAAATCCCCTCTGAATGTGTCTGACTCTTCCAGCATGTGAATATTTTCTTAGCTGAGGACAACACAGGAATCCGTCTGAGGTCTATGATTCACAGCCCGGCTGTGTGATTCAGGGCTGGAGAGTACAGTACAGGCAGCAGCAGCTCGTGGCTTGGATGTGCACGAAAGGACAGAGGCTGACAAATGGTACACCTGCACTGGAGCCTTTGTCCGAGTCAGCATTTCAGGCCCAGGGTCTGGCTATAGGTGCAGTGCCGCAAGTCCAGCCTCGGGGCTTGAACGCTCATTAGTAAGTTAAAGGAGTGAGTTCGCAATGATTGATTATGCAGTAACATTTAACAGCAGCATTAATGGCAGCACTTGCTTAGGACTTATTACTAGGCTGGTATGTGGATACAAGGCTGGGATCCTGAATCAATCACTCCCGCTGCTAGTACAGACAAACTAATGCTTGCATTGACTTTAAATACCTTAGAACATTCTGATATTCCAAAGCTTTAATTAGCTGCTCCACTAATAACCATCCAATCATTAACACTAGCAGGCAATTATATGTGAGCAAATTGCAGGCTATGGAATACTGTTTTACCCATCTAATGAAGAGATAAGAGTGGGGATCAGAAGCAAAAAAAAAAAGTGCTCCCAAACCGAAAGCAACTGTTATCTCTTTGGAGGTGATATAAATTCCAGCTCTTTCTGGATTATGTCAACTCTTCTTCTGTTTTTGTAGCCCAGTGCAAAAAAAAAACAAAAAAAAAATCTCAGGGCAACATTTGAGCCCTCATGTACGGCCCCGCTAATCACGTCTCGGGGAGAGCCTTCAGAGAGCAGATATCTCCGGGTTTGAGAGAGCAGCGTGGAGTAATAATGGATTACACAGCTGTAGCAGACAATGGGACGCAGGGCTTCACACATGTAAAACAGGCTGCGAGCAAGTGTGTCTCATGCACATTCAGTCATGTGGACTGAATGGTTTATGATGGGGGACAAATGGGAACGGCATGTGACAGTAAGAAGGGGTCAGGGTGGCGAGGAGGGGGGATCGGCGGTGGTGCTGCCGCATCGGTTGGCAAATGTGTCGACGAAGACGAACCTGCTCCCTACTACGTGTACATCCTCGCGCGCTTATGTGAACCCTCAGCAGCACTTACTGGGTGGATGCTGAGCAGAAGCAAAAAAAATACAAAGCCTGGCAGACAAGGTGACATCATCCTTTTCTATACCTTCCTATCCTCCAAACACGCCCCCTACCTATGATGAAGTGGTCTCCTGGTCGCCCAGCAGCCAGCATTGCATTACTCCCCGGTCATCCAAGGTGAGGGAGGGGGTGTGTGTGTGTGTGGGGGGGGGGGGGGGAGGGGGGGGCCCCCTGGG
>VUQG01011336.1:19544-30965 GCA_015106755.1 Etia nguti | reverse complement strand
GTGTGTTATGGAGTATCAATACTCTACAGTGACACCCCTCCCTGATCCTTCTAGCCCACAGAAACACAGAAGCATCATTCTAGCACACATCAGTAGATCAAGCTGCCAAAAAACCCTGCTCACTGGAAATCTGAATACAACTGTCTGATGTAAATTTCTTATTTGGATGAAGTCTTTTTAAACCGTATATAAGAGAACAGTTAAGGTTGCACTGGCATTCTTACTCAAGGTCTTGGAGCTTCCTCTGGAGTTCCTTGGCAAATGCTCTCCTGTTCCCGGCCTTCAGGCACTCGGAAGCCTGTGAGAAGCGCAGAGAAAGCTCCTGAAACTGCAGCATGATCTTCTTTTCATCTGCTGCAACATAGGCCATGCAGAACGGCCGCACAAAGCCTCTTGCCTCAAGGTCGTAAAGGGTAAGGTGATGCACATAGGCAAATGCCCCCTCTTTCGAGTCGCCCAGCACTACCCTGGAGTCCTCCACAAAGCTGAGCCTTGGGTAGCCACTGCCAGGCGGATGCCCCACAAAGGAGGCCTGGTAGTCCACTGACATGATGCGCAGGGAGAAGTAGTTGAGGTCGAAAGTGCCACAGACTTTGGGATCATCTGGGATAGTAAGGAGAGGCTGTGGGCCCACCTGTTCAGAGAACTCTGAGATGAGGATGAAGTCTTTGGTGAACTTGGCATAGGAGGTTTTGGCCCAGGGGTTGGAGTCAACCAGAGGATAGAGGGGGACAGAGAACTCCTCTGGGAGAGGCCAGGGGTCAGGACTGGTCTGCCCATATTCGTCCTCTTTAGCGAAAGCCACCACATCCGGGGAGCCTATCATGGTGATGTTTCTAAGCAAGGCATGAGAAACACAAGACACGAGTGCAGCTCCACTAATAGTCTTAAAAACCAGTTAAACTGGTCATCCTGCACTCACACAGTCCAGAAAGCACCTCGTCAGTTGATGGTGATCAAACGACTTGAAAAGGGTCCAAGAAAATCAATCTGTTTTATATAACTCATAAAGCAGGGGGGACACACAGTAAAGGTGGCCCTAAATGCATCTGCGCCCCTGCATGGATTAGTCCACAGAAGAGGATCGCTTATTTTTAAAAAAGAAAGAAAGAAAGAAAGAAAGAAAGAAAGAAAGAAAGCAGCTGACTCACAGAAACACAAACGAGCGTCTGTGTTAACAAAAGCAATTATCCAGCGCCAATCAGAGCGTCCTAGGAGGCATCAGGCCATCACTGCTGTGCAAGAACGAGAAAAAAGGGTAAAGCAGCATTAGCGGAGAGCTTCTTCTTTCCCCCTCTTCAAGTCTTCACGTCGCCCCTCTGTCACGGTAATTTCTGAGTCCTTGGCTCAAACACCGGGGCCGCAGAAACGCCGCTTACAGCTTGAAGCGCTGCACTGAATTCCCACAGTCAGACACGGACGCCATGTTTACTCAGCTGCTTGTCGCCCGGTCATGTGATCAACGTAAGTCCCGTGCGAAGGAAATCCACCCTGAAACCGAAATTTAATTCAGTTTATTTTATTTTATTTGAATTAGTCAACAGAGGTTTAAAGCACTCCACGGGTATAAATACATATTAGGAAATAAGATCGGTTTTAAAAAAATAATAATTATAGAGCCTTAAAAGCTACTAATTAAATCTCAGTTTTACATTTTAGAGATTTTTTTTTTTAAATCTAGAAAGTAAAACCCAATTATCAAACCCCAAATTACCAATAGTAAGTTATTCTGGCATGTAAAAAAAAATGGGTGTATTTAGGGTGTATTTTATTTTTTGCTTAACAACCGAGAAATATTGCGTTAGCGTTATTCTGAAAAAATATATTTTTAATTATAAAACATATGCTACACATCTAGACAACAGTAACATTGAATGGACGTATTGTAATATACTTCATAAGCTTGTTTTAAGGTTTTCATTTGAGGTTTTGCGTCAGGATTTTTGCGACAGTGTTCCGACTTTGATGGCGGCAGTTTTGACAGCCAGGCGCGGATTTTGTAAACAGAACTGAGAGTGTTCCTGTGTCTAAGGTCCTCTTCAATTTTTTTGATTGCTAATTGTTCGTGCGTTAGGCATATATTTCCTCTTTGTTCGCTGTTTCATTTGTGGGAAGTGAAGTTAGTCAAGCTTTGGTTACCTTTTTTGTTCTTTGTTGAAGTTCCTGGGAGTTGATATGTAGCTCCCCGCATCAGCTAGCATGCTAACAGAGTGGGGTGAGAGCAGCGCTGAAGCTGTCCGTTGAACCGGCTGCTTCACGTGAGAGCGGGTATGCTAGTAGCGTGTCTCCTCAGGAAATCTGTGCTTTTATCGGGACTACGGCGGCCGGGAGTCCAGCGGAGGTATTTCTGTGCGGCGCAGAGTGTCCTCCAGGACACATCGCAGCAGGAGGCAGACATGATCCGAAGCCGGGGGCAGATCCGTCGGGTCCTCTGCGTGGCCGAGAAGAACGATGCAGCCAAGGGCATCTCTGAAATTATGTCCAGCGGCAGGGCCAGGAGGGTCAGTCACATTCCCTCACCCACACTCACCTCAGACAGACAAATCTGCCAGGCAGTGTAGAACTTACACCAATTAGTCAAAGAAACCTTTTGCCAAGGAGAATTGCTAATGTGTCAACTCTCTATCAGTTCCAAAATGTGTAGCACTGGTAAGAAGTCTTGAGCCACCTATCATTTCTTTATATTTTGCTTTATATTTCTTTATACATGTGCAAACATACATGGAAATACAGTATAAGGCAAAAACAGAGTTTGTATAATTCTAACCAGCTTGAAAGTTGATATTTGGTTCGACCACCTTTATTCTTCAACACAGTCTGATCTCTCTTAGGCAGCTTTCTTGACATTTCTTTAAGCATTCTTCAGGAATAGTTCTCCAGGCTTCTTGAAGGACATTCAAAGCTCTTCTTTGGATGTTTGCTGCCTTTTATTTTGTTCTCTGTCAGGATGATCCCACACATCTTCAATAATGTTGAGGTCTGGGCTCTGAGATGGCCAATCCATGACTGATGTTCCATTGTGTGTTTTTTCTATCCAGGAACACTTTTACTGCATTAACAGTGTGTTTGGGATCGTTGTCATGCTGAAAAATGAAGCCGTTGCCAATCGGACATTTTCCAGATGGTACTGTTAGAGCGGATCAAATCTGATCCATCCAATTCTGTATTTATAATTTCACCAATTTTCACAAGATCCCTAACATTACTGGCTGAAATGCAATTCCAAACCATGACCAAACCATGACCAAAACCTCCACCGTGTCTTACAGATAACTGTAGATAGTCTTTCCTGATCTCCTCTGTACATGCTGAAGAGGATTTGAGTCAAAAATTTCAAGTTTGGGTTTGTTTTCCTTCCTTAAGAATGGCTCTGTGACGGGCACCCTTCTACAGCCATTTCTAAGGAGGCTTCAGTGAACAGTAGACAAATTTACTGAAGGACCAGATACACCTCTCATGTCCTGTGTCAGGTCACTGTTGGATTTTTTTTTACCGTTTTTGAAGGACATGACTTTCAGTACGGCTCGTCTGCTGTAGATCATTTTCAGGCCGGCCGTTTCTTCTCTTGTCCAGTTTCCTCAAATTTCTTAAGGACACACATGTAGAGATGTGCTAAGTTTTCAGCTAATCATTCTTTGGGAACCACCTTTTTGGTCCGAAAATATTATTTTATGCCTGTTTAATTGTGTTTTCTATTGCATTTTTCATATATTTATGAAAACAAATGTTTTTTTGTGACATGCTGCTAGTAACAACGTTCCTAAAGACAAAATTTAAAATAGATTCTTTGCTAATGTGTCTGTTAATGTGCTAATGTGTACACACAACGTTGGTTCATCCCTTGAGTTACATGACTCACAGGTCAGTGTTCCAATGGTTTAACAAACAAAGTGGCCTGGTACAAGGACTGGACCAAAAATTAGTGAAAAAGCAGCCAATGTCTAAAGAAAAACTTTGAAAGACCTTCAGACAGCCCAGAGAACTATTGCTCAAGACCACTTTAAAAATAACAAGAACACCTGGTTCCTTGTGGGCAAAATATAAAGAATTTAAAATGGCTTGAGACTTCTGCATGGTGCTTTAGGGTCGCTGACTTCAATTAAGATTTTTCTGAATAGTCTAAAATAAAAATGTCTTCACTGTCACATTGTTGGTCAGTTAAAACAAGCAATTTGAATACATAAACCCTGTGATATGTTATTCTTGTGAGTAACAACTGTGATATATCAGGGTTTCTCCTGGGTAAAAACAGGTCTTTGGGAGGATGACCACTCACAGAAGCACAACTGGTCCCACATATAGTTGGACCAGCAGCGAGATTGTGTTACTTGTTACTGTGAATTTGTCTGTTATTTTTGGTCATTTGATAAACAAAGATGTATTTTAAACTCGAGTAAATTAAACCCCACTTGAATAATATGTGCAGGGAAAAAGTGCATATATACACAATAACAAGATCTCTGACAGACACATTTGTATTGTGTAGCTTACATAATTATGGTGAGCAAAATAATAAATGCCTGACAATACAATACAGTTTGATTTGGAAAACCTTCAAAAACTTTTCAACCATACTGATTTCTCCATCTCGACATCTGCCAATACAACAACAAATCTTTGGTTGGTCCAGCACTCATTGTCTTTTTTTCTTAAAATTTTAGAGGGAAGGAATGTCGAAGTTTAATAAAATCTATGAGTATGAATATCATCTCTTTGGGCAGGTAAGGAAAATTTCATACATTTACCTAAATGTCTGTTCTTTGGCATTTCACTTTGTGTCTGATTTTGTCCCTGTGCGTCCTCCATCAGGATGTGAATGTCACAATGACATCAGTATCAGGACATTTACTGGGTCTGGAGTTTAAAGCTCCGTTTCAGAAATGGTAAGTTTCAAATTTTAGTTTTTTTTGGTATGAAGCATCAAACACACTAACAGAAAAAGCTGATTGTTTTTGATCCTTTTCTCCCCAAAGGCACAGTTGCAATCCAGTGCTGCTGTTTGATGCAGAAGTAGAGAAATATTGTCCAGATAATATGTTACAGATTAAGGTAGGCTCGTTAACTGTCTTCCTAATAGTAGGAAACATGTACTGAAATAAATGATTATTTTGTATTTCAGTTAATATGTGTGACACTCAAAGTTTACTGCTTCTTAAATCAACTGCTATAACATTCTTCCTCTCCTCACTTTCCTTTTCTCTGTCCTTTTTTTCTTACATAGCGAACGCTAGAGAAGGAGGTGAGGCAGTGCCAGGCCTTGGTCATCTGGACTGACTGTGACAGAGAGGGAGAAAACATTGGCTTCGAAGTCATAGATGTTTGCAAAGCAGGTATAGCAGAATTCTGGATGTTTTTGTGACTGTGCAAGGCCTCGGAAGTTCAGGCTTCATGTGAAAAACATGCTGCTAAAAACATCTCCTCTGTGTGTATTTTTTTTTTTTTTCTTTTAGTAAAGCCAAATTTACAAGTCTTTCGGGCAAAGTTTTCTGAGATCACGCCCAACTCAATCCGAAGAGCCTGTGAGACTCTAACAGAGCCTGATGCTAACGTCAGCGATGCAGTTGATGTCCGCCAGGAGCTGGACTTGCGTATAGGTAAGACAGCACTTGCTCTTAAGCACGTGGAAGGCTTTGTCGGGATAATGGGTCAAAGGTCAGTGATTCAACAAATGTCTGATGCATCCTCCATAGGTGCATCTTTTACTCGATTCCAGACACTTCGCCTGCAGAAGATCTTCCCAGAGTCCCTGGCCAATCAGCTGATCTCATATGGCAGCTGTCAGTTTCCCACTCTGGGTTTTGTGGTGGAGCGCTTCAAAGCCATCCAGGCATTCATACCCGAGACTTTCTACAAGATCAAAGGTCCGTCCATGCATACACCCTAATATTCAGCAGAAATTCAGTGATTCGGGTTTTAAAAGGATATTCACCTCTCTCCTGCGTGTCTATCTTTGTCTCAGTGATCCACGAGGTGGAGGAGGACTGTGTGGAGTTCAACTGGAAACGAAACCGTCTCTTCAATCACACAGCCTGTCTAGTGCTCTACCAGATCTGCATGGAGGTATGTGCCTGCATGTTTTATGCTGAATATCCTGATGTATTCTTTTTTAAAATGCTGAATGGAGGTAGATGAGTCTGGGTAACATATAATCTAAGTGCTCCACTTAATTAGAATTTCACATGAGCATGTGAAAGACCTGTGGTAGGACACTTTGTTCCTTCAGTGATTAAATACTCATGAGCTGTTCATGAAATAGTCACGACCTCTGATCAGTTGGTTTCATGGGTTTGTTTTAGTTGTTATTCTATGTGAAACTGTAGCTACTGTGATTTTTCCATTTGTTTATCCAGCCTTGAGTGTTTTGTTTTTTTATATTTTGGTTTTGGGTTTTTTTGCTTATTGATGAGAGAACAGAGTTGTCATCTGGCTCTATGACTCTCATTGAGACACGTGTATTGTTTACCGTCAAGCCCAGTAATTAACACTTCATTCTTACTGTTGCCCACAGAGAGAAATGTGAGAATCGGAAGAAAATACTTAGGTCAGAGAGACTCAGCGGTGTTTGTCTCTGTGCAACGGGGTTTAGTCTGCAGTTCTTTAGTTTATTGGAGGATAACAAGTCAAACTGTAGGTGTGATGAACTGATTGTAGTGGGGCAGTGAGAGCCTGATTCTGGTTAGAGAAGGCCGGCAAGGAAGTCCCTGCATTATACCTTAAAAGTGCACATTATCTTTTTATAGTAATACTTGAGAGGGCTCACATGTAGTTCAAAAACCAAAGAGTTCAGCGTTCAGTTCTGCGGTCCATTTATGGCTCTACTGAGCTTTCTTTTTCGATCTCTCTTTTTTCTTTTTTTTTTATTTGTACCCCCGTGTTGGCAGAGAAAAACTGTTAATGGACTTTAAAATGTGTCCTGACGAGACAAACAGAAGTTCACATTTCCTGTTTGCATTCACAGCTTTTCACCAAACCAGACTACAGGTGTTCAATTTCCTTCCTCACAAAATAGTTGTGAAAATCTGTATTATTTACGCCTCACACTAGAGATTGAGAGAGTCTTAATTAGGTAGCATCTCACGTTATCAAGTATTACAGGTCCTGTTACTACTAAATTAAACAATGCATTTCATAGTTTAATGCATATTTGCACCTGCAGTGCACCTCATTGTACGCACCTATGCAGGGAACAACTGTTGTTCTTTGTGGTTTGGAGCTAATATATTGAAGTATAACAGTTGCAAAACTTCTGCAACTGTTACCTTTAAAAAACAAAAACCATAGCTAATTTAAATTTGTGGATGTCTTGAAGAGAATTTCTCTGTACACCTTATGTATTAAATCACTGCCTGGTATGTACGCAATGCATGCTGGATGTCCTCCACTCAGCTGTCAGAACAGCAACCCTTAAAGTTAAATGTCATTTTGGGGGGGATGGAGACAAAGTAGCAAAGTAGCAACCCTAACCCTAACCAACAGCAGAAAGTACAAGAGGGAATTTTACATGATACCATATCAATGGGGGCATTTTGGTCATAGAAATTGGGATATTTATTGAATATAAAAAGTACAATCCAAGGTTAGTGTCCACCTTGAAAGGCACCATAGACATATACCAACTGTGTGTGAGGCTAGCACATCTCTGTGTATGTAACCGCTCCTGCTGCTGTTAGGACACCACAGTAAGTTTCAAGTGTTTTCAACCTGCACAAATAAAATGAGTTAAAAGCCACATGTGAAAAGAGAATATCACTTCATTCATTTCCAGGATCCCATAGCAACAGTCACCTCAGTAACCAGCAAACCTAAGAGTAAATGGAGGCCATTGCCTTTGGACACTGTGGTAAGAATAAAAAGCCAAACAGCTGCACATACATGTTAAACACACAGCAACTTAAAACACTTTCTTTTTTATGGCATTAGAAGATTTTATCCTGCTGCTTTGGCCCAATGCAAACAGTCTTCTACTTTATTTGTCTGGCCTACAGGAACTGGAGAAACTGGCTTCACGGAAGCTCAGAATAAGTGCCAAAGAGACCATGAAAATTGCAGAAAAGCTCTATACTCAGGGGTGAGTGCTTGAGTCTTTTAGTTGAAAACATTTTATATGATGTAAAAACTACTTTCCAGAGAATCAACTATTGCCTCGCTTCACCCATTTGAACTTATTTCACTCTTAAGCCTGATGTGTTTGAGTCTGTGTGGTTTCAATGAAACATACAAGTGCATTTAGATGTATTCTTAGTCTTATACACTAAAAACACCCACTCTGGAGGTTCGGCAATCAGTGATTTTACATTTCCAGAGCGTTCCTACATCGTGAATCATGTGTCTTTTTTTTTTTTTTTTTTTCTTCTCCTTCTGCTCAGGTTCATCAGCTATCCCCGCACAGAGACCAACATTTTTCCACCAAACTTGGCTCTCGCCCCACTGGTGGAGCAGCAGACTCACAGCCCAGTGTGGGGGGCGTTTGCCCAGCGAGTGCTTGACCAGCCTGGGGGACCCAACCCACGGCAGGGCAAGAACTCTGACCAAGCCCACCCTCCCATCCATCCCACCAAGTTCACTAATGCACTGCAGGTAGCTTTCTGTGATCAATGAAAGGGATTTTTTTTATTTCAATTGTTTCAATTATATGAACAGAAAACAAGCACAGAATTTGAGAAGATAATTAGAATAAACACTGCTTATTGTCTCTTTGTGTTCTTCCCAGGCCAATGAAGGACGTCTGTATGAGTTCATTGTCCGCCATTTCTTGGCTTGTGTATCCCAGGATGCTTTGGGACAGGAGACCGTGGTTGACATAGATATCGCTCAGGAGAAGTTCTCCACCTCGGGACTCATGATCATTGCAAGGAACTACCTGGATGTTTACCCCTATGACAGGTGGAGCACAAAGGTACAGTGTGGGTGTTGAGACTGACCAAGCTTTACCATAGTTTTGCTCTAAACCCACTTAAGACAGTTCATTGAGCCACATAAAAGCTCAAATAGTGACTTTGAGCTGATACATTCTTATCTCTGGGGCATTCATTACACATCTCTAGGTTATTGCTTTTTGTGGACAACACATTCTGGTAAATGTGCTTTGCAGGTGATTCCAGTGTATGAACAAGGCTCTCAGTTCCAGCCCTCTGCTATTGAGATGGTGGACGGACAGACGAGTCCTCCGCAGCTGCTCACTGAAGCCGACCTCATATCACTGATGGAGAAGCACGGCATTGGTATATTATTGACGCACAAAGTCAGAAATTCTGTTTGTGTGGTGGGTTTTTTTGTTTTGTGTATTTGTCGACTTGGCACTAGTCCATAAATACTTAAAATGATGATGAATCCCAGAAAATATATGTAGTGTGTGATTTTTCATGCTATGAGAGATTTAAAGACACACAGTACAAAAAGGGTCACAGTTTAAAATATTTTCCTTACAAGAACTGTCATGTAATTTAATGGAAGAAATGGAAGAAAATGGAAGAAAGTTAAGGCAAAATAAAGTCCAACCTGGTACTAACAAGTTGTGCATAATAAATTGTCTAGTGAGTGTATGTGGATATTTTTGTGTGTTGATCTGATTTTACATAGTGTCTTTAATAAAAGCAGGTACACCTACTAACACGTACTTCTCTCAGTATAGACCTTCTTTGCTCACAGTTTGGCGTCTAATGTGAGTGTTACTATGATAACTGTTCACATTATAGGTACAGATGCAACCCATGCTGAGCACATTGAGACGATAAAGAGTCGCATGTATGTGGGCTTGACAGCTGACCAGAGGTTTACACCTGGAGAGCTGGGCATGGGGCTGGTGGAGGGTATGTGCACGCACGCTCGCACTCAATGTAAAGCTCGGTCACTCAGTTATGCTGCCTACATATTAATGTGTGCGTGTTTGTGTGTGTTTGTAGGTTATAACTCCATGGGCTATGAGATGTCAAAACCGAACCTGCGTGCCGAGTTGGAAGCAGACTTGAAGCTGGTATCAGAAGGCCGAAAGGACAAACGGAGCGTGCTGCAGCATCACATCCAGAAATACAAGACCGTCTTCATTGAGTCTGTCAGGAAAGCAAAGAAGTTAGTTGCATTTACCTTGTAGTTTAGACGTGTGTATGTCTGCATCCTCAATATTAAAACTAGTGCGTAACTGTTCCTGCTATCGCTGCATCCTGCTGTTAAGAAGTCGTTTGTCTGCTGTTCCCTCAGGTTAGATGAAGCGCTGTCTCCCTATCTCGGTGCAGCTCATGAGATCCCTGAAGCAGAGCAGCAGGACATGGAGATCCCACTGCCGGTGAGGAAGTGCCCTAACTGTGGTCGGGATATGGTGCTGAAGAAGAAGAGAGATGGAAACAGGTGAGACGATACAAACAACGGAAGCTTTTATAAACTGCTCTCTCAAGAAGAAAGATGCGTTCTTCCAACCTTCCTCAGAAGGCAGTACAGACGTATTTGTTAAAAATTCACTGATTGGGCAAAAAAAGAAAAGAAAATTCACACCTCCTAATATTTTAGCCTTTACCTTTGATGAAAGCGCACATGTGCTGTGGCATCTCCCAGTGTGGGAAAGTTGGACCGTTATATAAAGTATTCTCCAGCACATCCCAAAGATTCTCACTGGGGTTAAAGTCTGGACTCTGTGATGACCAATCCATGTGTGAAAATGGTGTGTCATTCTCCGTGAGCTGAACTATCAGAGTTTGATAGTTTGTCATCATTAATATGCCACCAAGGGACATATTAATGGAAAAAAAATCTGATAATTCAATATATTCAGGCAGTCAGCTGACCTCTTTGTTTGTTTTGTGTTTTTTGCTGAACTTTAACTTGACCAACTGAAGGAACCTCAGATCCTAACACCGCCACCACAGCCCTGTGTGGTAGGAACTTCACCTGATTCTCTTTTTACCTGATGCACCCATCACATCTGGACTTCACAGACCACGTGACTTCAGTCTTTACTCTACCAGCAAATTAAAGCCTTTTGGACATACAGAAAAAAATGTGTAGACTGTCAATAACATGTAACATGTAAAGTATGTACTCTGGCCTCAGATTTCCAAAAGTGTATTACAGTTACAAAACTGTTTTAGGATTCGTAAACGTCCCCTAGCGTCACGTAGAAAAGAGTCTCATTGAGCTCAAACCTAAATCACGCCTGATTTAGACTTTTGTCAGGGTCTGTGCTACGAGGGGCTACAACATACAGTCATGCTTGTGCTGGTTCACTATGTGTTAATTACCCTGTGTCATTGTCCTGCTGTTTTATAGACGATAGAAATGAAAAAAATAACATGCTGGGACTTTTTTCTTTCCTGGGTCCCCCCCACCCCCCCTCTTTGTTTTGGTCAGTTTTGTGGGGGGGGGGGGGTGTTTTTTTTTAAGGGCCAAAATTTTTCACTCCAGTTTTTCCACTTCTTTACACATTCCCTC
>VUQG01011335.1:33215-47489 GCA_015106755.1 Etia nguti | reverse complement strand
CAAAACCCCCCCACCAACACTGGCTTAGAATTAGGTTTAGATGTGTGACATGTACCCCCCTCAAACAAAACAAAACAAAAAAAACACGATCAGCTGAGCAGAATTATAATCAGCTGACTTTCATTTCAGCCATAAAAGATGTTTAGCCAGCTGAAAGACTTGTTGATGGCATTTAATTGTATGTACAAAAGGTAATTACTTTATATTGTGTTATATTCATTATCATGCAGAAATAATTTTATATGGACAGTTGTCTTGAATACCTTTTGTTACCTGAGATAAAATACACATTTTGTGTTGTTGCTGATGAGACTATATTGGTGTTTTTGCAGATGGGGGGGGGAAGAAGATTTGACTCAAATAAGGGTAAATGTTTTGAAAAAGTGCTAGTGTATTTACAAGTGTAAAATTGATCATCACTTTTTTGTGCTTCGTCTCTTGCCTTTTTAAGATCCTCTTTGTCCTTGGTTGTCTATCTTTCCACTACATCACAGTAATTTCCCGTCACAAATAGAGCCAGATGCTCATAAAATGATGGCCCACTACGGTAGATGGTACATCGCTGTTAATTCACTGGCTGTGGAAAATCTGTGTAATGTCACTGGGTTCGTCGCCTATTGATTTTCTGGAGGAAAAAAAAAATGCTTTGTTAGATGATACAGCACCATTAAACTATTTTCTTTTTGTTTGCATAATGTCGCTCTAATAAATCAGATACATGCAGGCGTCTTGTATGGAAGAGTGGCTGTATTTGGGGTATAGAATTATCTTCTCACTTCCTCTTGTGCGAACTTAATAAAAACTGTATTGACTGAGCAATGGGAGTACCACCATACAATGCATGCTGTGATAGCAAACTGGGGAATTACTCAAAAGTATAACCTGTGTGTGTGTGTCTGTATGTCATAAAATGCAGAAACTCCCTGCATTTTATGCTGGTGTTTAAAATTTGAGCGGATGGAGAACATTGCTTTTATGTTCACATCAAAGTGTAATTGTAGTGTTATGATAGTTTTTGGTTTCGGTCCTCCTGTTCCTATAAATGTACTTGGAAAAAAACGTTTTCCCTTATCCACTTCTGCTGGTCTAAACTACCATGGAGTTACCACTGTCCCGTTATTGACCTTCATGAAGGTCTGAACATCACTGGCATGTTAAGTGATCATGTGAAGGGGCTGTTAGTCGTGTTCCCTCGACAACACACACAGACATTATTGTCCCTCCGCAGGCATTGTCACCAACTTCTGCTTATACAGCCAACCTGCTGAGTGAAAGCAGTGTATATTGATCCATGGCGACACGCTGCTGTAATGCGTGTGTGAAAGTGTGTGTGAGTGAGCGCGAGAGAGATCGCCCGGGCCTCTCTTAGCTCCAGATCAATACTGTCCTGCTGTCCCCCAGGAGGCTTGATGAGAGCCCAGAGAAAGCGAGAACCACCTCGATTCAGTCTTCCATGGCATTACGTTAAATGAAATGCCATCAACAAGCTCTCTGGTGATTAGCAAGCGTCACAAAATGCATGAGCAAAATTAAAAGTAACACTTTCTCTGTTTCTGTAAAGCAGTAGTGAACAGGAAATACAGTCATGTAAGAGGTCTGGAGGCAAGCCGGAAGACAAGGTTTGCACTTGATGTGTGTAGTTGGCTGCAGATGGTCTGCAATAGGAGTTTATGGAAATATGGGTTTTTGAGGAGTGATTATAAGTAATCAAGAAGGCTGACAAGATATTACTTATAATATTTTAAAAACATACTGCAGCAAGAACTCAGCCATATAGAGCTATTTTATGTCATAATTTATATAACTTCCATTGCTAAGTGCTGCTGTAATTTTGAGTAATTGTTATGTGACTCTGTTATTTGTCAAAGCATATTTGCTTTTGTATAATTTGCCCTGTTGTGGTTATTTTTACATACGATATTATGCTGCTTTTGTATGGCTTCTTTTTAATGTTTTTATTATTTGAGTGAATTTAAAAATACAGGTACTAGGTCCTTAAAATTCGAGCATGCAGTGAAGTGTTTCATCTACAGATTTACCCACTCAGAACATTTTCTTTTTATATGGTAAAGAGGCCTATGACAATATTTGAATGGTGGAGGGATAATATGCCTAAGAGTTTTAACTTGGACAGTGTGAATGGTATGTATGCGTACTGTGTACTAAAGAGAAGGAGACAGCAGCACAGCTTAATGGGCTGTCACATCCCTCAGTGCACACCTCAACACACTGACCCACTTCGGCTCTCTGACTTTGGCGCATCTGCGGCATGCTTTTCAAACGCATCAAGCCCCACTTCTGCTAGGCAGAGCAGAAAGCACATGTCTGTACTGTGCATTTAGGCCGTGACGAAGAAGAGGTACTGCAGTTTTTATTATAAAGCACAGCAGAGGAGAAAAAGACTTGTTTTCAAATGATTGTGCACTTCAGAGGAAATGCTTGCATTATTGTTTGCTTGCTAGCAAGACCTCCTTTAAAGAGAGAGAGAGAGAGAGACACACACACACACATTTAATGTTTAACAGTGAGAACAGATTGAGAAGCGATGCTTGGCTTGCAGGACTGTTGGGTGTCAAAGAAAAGGCCTTTAGTTCTTTACACGGGGACTGGCAGGGTTGTCTCGGTGTTTCTGTTAACACTAAATGCTACA
This sequence comes from Etia nguti, assembly GCA_015106755.1. NCBI lineage: Eukaryota > Metazoa > Chordata > Actinopteri > Cichliformes > Cichlidae > Etia > Etia nguti. Next base: position 44,839 of record VUQG01011335.1, on the reverse strand, counting down.
CAAGTTTTGTGTGATCCTTTATTCAGTCTCACAGCTTGTGACCTTTCCTCGATCACACAGATCTGCGTTGGTCCTGCACATACCCATTGTGCTCATTTCCAACTCCCTCTTTTTATTCTTGGACTTCACTAGAGTAGCTTTACATGATTGTTCAAAAGAACTTTAAAAAAAAAAAATTTTTTTTTTAAATCTTACCTTGAGTGGCCCCTCAGTTTATTCGTGGTCTGAAACGAGCCTTTATAGCCCCGTCCCTATGATAATTTGCAACTTACAATGAGAAGAAGGAACTAAGCATACATACAACAAAAGTAAATAGGACACATATGTGAGTCAAAGCACTCTCTGCATGGAGTATTTTAATGCCAGGTGTTTACTGTTTCCATGATGCTGGGCCATCTGGGATGCACTGCTACAGATTTGTCATGGGTGTCTTACACAATACATCTTACATCTAAAGCAGTTCCATAGGCGTATGGGTACTGTAATAGAGTTACAGCCACCCCTAAGTATATATCATATTTTCACCAGATCAAGACTGGGAACTTTCCATGCTTCTAACGAATGAATGACTAAAATGATCTGATTATCAATAGTTGATAAATTTTCATTTTTCACTCCACTCCCACAAACTGTCGCGTGCCGCGCAAACCCTCAGATTGATTTTCCTTAGAATATGTTTGCATTTCTTACTAATCTGCACTTCCAGCTTGAAAACACAATTCTGCCATAAAATAAGATTGAGGTGAGGATTAAAAGGACAGGAGATGAGCAGTTTAAGGAGGACCGAGCACATGTCAAATGGAGGTCATGGAAGACCTGTTTTCATGGCTGCTGGAGGTAGGAATGTAAAAGGTCAGTGCACAATGTGGAATGCGTTGTCACGTGCACAGATACGCTGGCATGTGCATAACGACGCCGCACAAAAACACTCGCTAATACGCATTATGCCCTTCAGTACTGAGGCAGCCTGGGCCTTTTGTGTGTGAACTGCAGTATGTGAATGTCAGAAGGTAGTCTGGAATTCAGTGAATACAAGGAGGGAGAGGCAGCCAATTCACAGAGAGAAGTCTGATTCAACGCCACTTGCTATGCACTCTTATGAGTCACATTTAGCTTAACGACATGTCCTCTCCTACAAGCTCCAACACGAGTAGTTCTACTTTCTGTCACTCTTCCTCTGTCATTGCTCTCTTCCTCTTATTTCAGTCGTGCCCTCTGCAAGGCTTATACTTGTGATGTCGAGACGTCACCCCGTCTTGTTCCCAGACACACACCTGTACCTTATTAGTGCGCACATGTTTTTCTGCCAGCTGACATTGTAAACATTCCCTGGGCTTGAACCTCTGAAAGCCCAGCATTATGACACGCCTATGTGGAGTTATGTCACCAAACATCACATTTCAGCTCAGCTGAGTGTCAGGTGTGTCAGACACTAGGACATTTATATCAGGAGCACCAGCTAGTTAGGACTGGATAGGGAAAGGCAATGAGTCAGAAGTGATTGTTAATAGCAGGTGTGGATGTCGGAAGAAGCTGTAAAACTAGATGTAAACTAGTCCAGGATGGTTATGGTTAAGCAGTTCTAACAGAACAAAATGAGTGACAGCAGATGAGCAGAAACCTGCTGTTATCAGAGGCTGTTTACGCTGCTCTAGGTTGATAACACTTTGACTATAACACGCCGAGGACAGATGTGAGCACTTGTTAAAGCTGTGTACACAGATGCTATTTCTGTCTTCCTAGCACAGAGATGTTTGTATTTATTTATTTATTTATTTTATTTTTAAAGGGCTGTGTGAAGCAGGAGGGGAAAACAAAACACAAATTAGACAAACATCCATTGTCTTATTTATTTTATTTTATGTATTTGTTTGGGGTAGGGGCTTTACAATCAAACTGTACAGTCAAAACTGCTCCCAACAAACATAGAGGTTTACATCAGCGCTGTAACTCACTGATTCACACAACAACCTGGGTTTGCCTATTATCTGTATTTAATTTAATTTAATTTAATAACTGTACAGTACTCTGTTTTTGGTAACCATTGTCCTTGATGTAAATATGTAAAAAATTGTGTATGTTTCTGTTCTGTGTCCTGTGTCCTGTTTGTTTGTATATGTGTCTTTCTGGCTGCTGTTACGACCAAATTTCCTCTTGTGGGACAATTAAAGGATTATTCTATTCTTTTCTGTTTATTGGCTTATGTTAGCCAAAGTTTGACATTTATTTTGGATTGTGGAAATCTTAATGTAGTGTTAGTCAGTATTTCTGATACATTTTCCTATCATAATAACCTGGACAGAAAAGGAGATATACCATGCTCCACAGTCTAACCACAAGCTTTTATTCCTTATACTAGTGAGACACCTACTGGCTAATGTGAGTTATGTAAAGAGTCTGGAGGCACAGAGGGAGACAGGATTTCCACTGTGTGGGTTTTTACTCGTGTTCAGAACAATCATGTTGCTTTTTGTTCTGTTTCCCCCTTTTTTCTTTTGTTCCTTTCATTCACACACAGACAGCAGAGACCTGCCTTGGAGAACGATAAGACTCGATACACAGACGAAAACAGAACAACAGCCTAACTTCACTTCAAGCATTATGTACATCTGACACCCATCTGGTAAGTGTGGCTTTTTTTTTTTTTCCTTTAAAGAATGCCTAGCTTTTTAAGTTGCCTAAGGATCAACTTAATTTCTTATTTTATTAAGTCTATGAAGACAGATTGAGTCTAACACACTGTGTATATGTAGATGCTTAACCTCAAAAGTGATATTTTTAATAAATGTCTAATTTGAACCCAGACAAGGGACAACACACACACCGGTATTGGGCCAGGAAATAAAATAATTACAGATGTAGGATTTTTATATACAGCAGAGTCAGACTTGTAAACACAGGCCAGCTATTACTTCCTGTAGGATTATGCACTTTGTCAAACAATGTGAGGATGGTTTACATGATATGCCGGCGTTTACCGGTATATCTGTCTTGTCTTGGCAGAACTGTAGAAGGAAGTTAATGGAACAGGCCACTTGATGAAAAGACAAACAAGTAGGCAGTCAGGCGCTCACACACCTGCAGGCCTCTGCTGGCCTTCAGTATTCTGAGCAGCTCCTTATTTTTCATTATTGCTTCTCAGTGTGCTTTTGGCTAATAATGGTCTCCAAGGTGTTTTCAGTGCTGAGCAGACAAGAATATTAAATTGTACTAGAATATTAATATGATATCACTCAGTGAAAATTTCATTTGATGTCTGTACGAGGATTAGATATTTACAATTCGTATTATTATTAAATAACCCCTTTATCTCTCTCACACACACACACACACACACACACAAATCTGTTCACATAGTTCCATGTAGGTTGAAAATAACTACATAGAAACAAATGTGTAGAATGGATTTAAGACTTTAGAACAATGTATAGAGAAAACAAAAGGAAAGACAAATGTTTGGTAGGAAATCTGGCCTGGATGGGAGCCAGTGAATTGGTCCGGTAAGCTGTTTACACTCACGCACCACAAGCCCCTTTCACAGAAGATCTTTTCCTAATGCTCACCTTAAGCTCCTTCTGTCCCGTCTTTCCTCAAGCGTAGTAAAGCCAGACTATAAATGTGCACATCCATATGGTGTGCACAGTCATTCTGGACCAATAGCTGAACCTCACAACTGTTTAACCAGCATTTCTTTACATCATAACTAATTTCGAGAGGGTACATTTTTCCTTGTAGTTATGACAGTATGTCTAAATCAACCTATTTCAACCAGTAGATGGTGCTGTGTTTGCAAGATGAGCACTTTGTGAATGCTGCTATTAATGATCAGGATATGATGCGCAATTTACTCACTGTCATACTTTTTGTATGTTTTCTGTCAGAGGGCCGGGCGGGCTTTGCTGTAGCCGAGGATGATGAATGGTCTCCTGCACTAGAGCTAGATGGTGTGGGAATGATGGACCTCCCTAATGGCCAATCCAGTATCTCCACCAGTGCTGCCACAGTTTCTGAGGTAAGGCCTCATCCACATCAATGTTTTAAAATGCAGCCTGTGTATACTTCAGCTACGAAAGTTTTCATGTATAATTATTATATATTAGTATTAGTCAGCTGACATATTAAATAATACAATTTTAATATATTATGTTTAGTTTTGCTTGGTGTTCATTTTACAAGTCTCAAAACCTTACCAACGTCACACTCTTCTTCATTTGGTAATCCAATTCTCAGAAGCACAGCCATCAGTTTGTGTGTGTGTGTGTGTTTCTGTGTGTGTGACTTCCAGAAGAGCAGCAGCTCAGAATCTCTCAGTGATAAGGGATCTTCAGAGCTGAAGAAGAGTTTTGACGCAGTTGTGTTCGATGTGCTGAAGGTCACTCCCGAGGAATATGCAGTAAGTGAATTTTCTGGGTTTCTGTTAACAGTCTCTTCTTTTCTGATTAACCTGCATAAATGAGGCGTTATAAACGTGCATATAAGCAAAAATATGATGTGCTGACTTAAGACACGAGGAGATGGGGTGATGGAGTGGGAAATGGGGTCAGAGTTTGCATCGGTAATAATTGATGATGTCTGGCAGTGGCAAGCAGCTGCTGACAGTTCCCTTAGCTGTCTCTGCCCCATTTTCCGTGACTTTTCAGTGTCATCTCTGAAAATAATAATAATAATAAAAAAGAAACCCAGAACAAAGTCACATTTTTGTCAAAATAGCTTTATCTTACAGGATTTTCACATGAAAAGAACATAATTTTTTTGAACGTCTGCAAGCTTTTTCTTCTTTTAATACTTGTGCTTGTGTCTTGTTGTGCCCCATTCCACCACAAGAGGTCACTCTTGGTCTTATTTAATCAATCCCTGATATATTAATGTCTTTCAAGGTGGTGGCAGATAAATAAAGGAGTCTTGGGAGTAATGGGTGGTGCACTATCACAAACCCACTCAAAAAAACAAACAAAAAAAGCAGCATTTCAGTTGTTGAATTGTTATTACATCAACCTTCTTTATGGAATTTAGAGGAATTGTGACAAACGTTAGTTTATATAAATATTTTAAAGTATATCTAACAGGTGCCTTTTTGCTCTCCTTCAGGGCCAGATTACACTCATGGATGCTCCTGTGTTCAAAGCCATCCAGCCAGAGGTGAGCAGTTAATAGATCTGTGGACAGGAAAAACGATGTTAACAGAATGACAATTATTTAAACTGAGTGGGAGGACTCAAGGGAGCTTTTCACCTTACTGATGAGCAACTTTCAGTCCTTTGGGGCATTGGAAATCTTTAAAAACACACGTTTTCACATATATATTGTTGAAAATGTAAGACTGCACTCTCTGTCAGCAATTTAATTTAAGCAAATTTGTGGCACTGAACATGTTAATTAACGTGGATAAAGGGTCAGGTTTACTTAGGTTTTATAACTTCAGAAGACACTTGGGTGCCTTGTTCAACAAATGAACTTGTGCCCTTTGTTGATTATAATAAATGGCTTAATCTTAGACTTTTGCATTGCCGTATTTGGTTTCTGACATTCACTTAGTTTACAATAGCAATTTGAAAAAAGGTGCATCAAAACTAACAGTGGCCATTTAAGTGAAAAATGAAGACAATAGACAGGTTTGTAAGAGGGGTGTGGCAGCTGGATCAGTTGTAATCAAGGCCAACCAAAAATGAGTACACAAACACAACATGAATGTGCTAATTTTATTCACTGAAAGATGGACAGAGCTCAGTGAGTATAAACTCTGTAGTAGTGACCTTAACCGCTTCTTAGGAAGGGAGGCCTGTATTTATCCAGTATTTCTAGTGAAAGACTGGAAAAAAGTAGTCTACTACCAAATCCAAGAGATTTGTGCCATTAACAGAAGGGTGTATGTAAAGAGATGACTGAGATAAAGAAAAAGACTATTTATCAAACCCGTGATAAAAAGGCTAGTCATAATATTCAAATTTGTCAGTATTTTTGGCCTAATTTGGAGTCGGACACTTGGAATACACTGACTGCACACTGGCCAAGGAGCAGCAGTATTCCTGTCATCAGTCACGCTCCTGCCTCTGGTTTGCATTTTCATGTTGTTTGGGGTCATTGGCCTGTTGCAATATCAGTCCCTCTCTACAAAATAGATCCAGGGAGTGCTGATTGTCATGGGCTTTCCTCCACAGTTGCCTGACCACAAACTTGTTGAAATTTTATGGAGCACTTAAACTCAGACTGCCAAGCGCTTTGGGTCATGGTCAGATCATGCTGGGATAACATGGGTTATTAGGTTTTGTGCAAACTTGAATCCATGTAAGTTCAAATGCAAACTGTCATCAAGGAAAAGGGGACAGAGCAAATCTGAACTCGGTGTACATTTTTAGAAAATATTTAAAGCTTATCAGTTGTTATGATAAACTGATTCATAAATTAAAAATGAACGTAGGAAAATTGCGGTGGTGGCCAAGGTAACTTCTTTGTACATAAGAAGTTTTTCCATTGGTGCCCCCAGACTTTTAAACCACACTATACATTAGGAATTCCCCCTTGCCATGTTTTTTCTTTTCCCTTTCATACATGGGGTACATGTGGTTTATGTCTAACTGTCATGTTTTGCAATAGTAAGCCACTGTGATCACAGCTCCCACGCTTTGTCATATGTCAGTTATGCGAAAAAAGGCCATCTGTATCTCACGTATTCTTGCACACCATTTCTGTTGTGTAAGTTAGAGCTCATGCTTCTCCCCTGTTGGCTGTTAGGCCCTTTCCTGACAGCATGCATGGATAACCCATGTTTAAGGTTGACCGCAGTGATCTTATAAAAACTGCATACAGACCACAAGCACATTGTAGCGTGGCTTAGTCTGACTCCTGCTGCTGCATATGTGCAACATTTGCATTTCTAAGCTCATAACCTTTCTGGCCTGATATCAAGCCACGTTTTGATGAATTAGGCTTCATATAGTACAGCATGTCCTTTTGAGTCTTGCAAATAGTTTGTGTTTGAGCAGTGGAAAAGGGGAAAAGAACAGACGGAAGTTCCTTAGTAGCAGCAGGCTTTGTCTGTCTTGTTTGGTTTGTTGTGAAGTACCTTGCAGACTGACGTGAAGTGGGAACGAAGGGATAGTGAACTGGAGGGGGCATTTGGAAAGGAGCCACTGCCCTGATTGAAGGGGCTGTAGTCTCTAGGGAGAGAAGGAGCTGAGTGTACCATATGTAGAGTGACCCAGCAGGATCTTGGCAGGTGGTAGAGTGGACTAGTGAGGTTTTTTATGCTCTCACTGTGCTTTTGTTTCAGGAAACTTGCTGAAAAAAATGTACATGTCCAAGCCTGAACAGAACTGAGAGTTTCCAGTGCTGTCAACCTTCCTTCCCCTCCTCACAGACCCACGATGGAGGAAAAAAAAAAAACAAGCGTGTGTGTTCAGGCACTCCTGCCAATTCGCTCTGTTCACTGGCCAAATAGGAAACTGTTAAATTACTTCTTTTTTTTTTTTCTTAAGTTGTGTAATCTTGCCTTTTTTTTTTCCAAACCTACGCTGCTCAAAAAAAGTTAAAGGAAAATTTTTTAATCAATGTATAGCTATATAACTCGATTAAACTTGTGGGATATTGATCTGGTCAGTTAAGTAGCATAGGGGGTTGTTAATCCGTTTCAGCTGTTTTGGTGTTAATGAAATTAACAACAGGTCCACTAGACACAACACCCATATAAGGAATGACTTTACAGGTGGAGGCCACTATCATTTTTTTCCCTTCTCATCTATTCTGAGTGTTCACTAGTTTTGCATTTGGCTAGAGTCTGTGTCACGAGGCGCACAGGTACTCCAGCCCCCCAGGATGGCACATCAATATTCGGTTTATCGCCAGAAGGTTTGCTGTGTCTCCCAGCACAGTCTCAAGAGCATGGAGAGAGGCGGTTACTCTAGAAGAGCTGGACAGGGCTGTAGAAGGTCATTAACCCATTAGTGGGACTGGTATCTGCTCCTTTGTTCAATAAGGATCAGGATGAGATCTACAAAATGACCTCTAGCAGGGCACTGGCATGCTGTACGTGCCCGTCTGCACTAATTGCTGGATCTCATCTGCCCTTACACTTAATTTCCTTTTGAGGAACAGGACAGAGTTGCAAAGAGCCAAATTTGGCAAGCGATGACTCAATACTCTGTGCCAGTGCACGGCGGCTTAATGACCTTTGCCATAATTACAGTAATTTGGAGTAAAGGTTCTACCTGAAATGTCTCGGGATGTAGATTCTGAAAACAGCTGTTTACATTCTGGTTCGTAACCACAGATCCAGCTCTCTTATCTCATCATCTGTCATCACAAGTGATTCTCAGTGGGTCAATTTGACCCAGCCTTCCCTTTAACTTGATGTTTTCTTCTTGGGCAAGTTCAATGGAAATGCGCACTTGGTGATAATTGGGTTCCAGGGAGAGAACTAAACCTAGCAGAAGCATCTGAAGTGGTATAGATGTGCAGAAGGAAGTTACTTTAAATGGTGCATTTAAAGCAGAATGCTCCTATAGATATCTGTATGGCAGATTTACTTTAGATAATCCAAGCTTGTCCATTAGTCATATAAATACATGGCATTTTAAAAAAAAATAAAATAAAAAAAATAAAAAAATAGCAATTTCAAAGTTGAGCTGCTCTGTTCTTCCAGTCCTGCACTTAATTAACTAATAACTTCCCTAACTACATGAAATAGCTGAAATGACCATAAAGTAGCTGTGACTTGACCTTTTGGTGTTTGTGTTCTAGCTTTTTCTTTTTCCTCTCTCCATAAACACATCATAACTGTCTTAACATAATAATGTGAGAGTTTGTGTGAGACGGTAGGCCACAGAGAGAAACTTGCATGCATACATTACACACAAACGGATATTCTGGCATGAGCTTGCAATATTTGCCCCAGACAGGATTATAGTAGAACAGAGATTCTCAGTAATTTGAGTATTTCAGTCATGATTTGAAGCAAATGTATGGAGAGGAGCCCGAGAGGTCTAGCCAAGTCATCTGGATGAAGAAGAAAAGATAAGTCTTGTCACAATAGCAATAAAAGATTACACGGGACCCGTGGATATATACACCAAAAATGGTGTGGAGAGATGCTATAATGTCTATCCAGCCCCTTTGAACAGGAAACATAGTTTATTCTATTTATCTTTTGATTGGAAAATCCTCGTGAGAGTCAGATTTTAAGAGATCAGAGTTGAACATGTCAGTCCTTAACAGCAGACTTTAGAGACAAACAGAATCTAAACACATCTGCTTCTTATGATGCGTAAGTGACAGCTCATAAACCTCTGCCAGACCTGAGGGTTGTTGTAATTTACTTCCACTACGTAATGGACCCTCATCAATGCAATGGCATTTTTTTTTATTTTTTTTTAAACTGGAAAGTGCAAAGAGAAATTAACAGAGCTTGAGAGCATTGTCACTGTCTTTGTGCTTGGAGCACAGGTATAAATAATGGAAACACCAGAAGATATTTATTTTTTTGATGGTAAAATAATCTATACTGCAGACCAGACTGATCTACAACCCCCAAATGAATTTCTGTTATGTTCCTTGGCTGTTGGTTTGCCATTAAAATGACAAGATGGATCACAGAGAGAGCGGGAGGAATGGATGTGGGGGTCTCGTAGCAAATCTTTTTCTCTCATTTGAACTTACAAAGTATTGACTGCTAATGGATTTTAGCATTGACTGATGTTTATTGATTGAACTGGAATGTATAGGTGCTTGCTATAGTATGGATGATCAGCTGACAAAAGGGGAAAAAAAGTAAAATAAAAAAGGTAAATTATATTTGAATTGAGGTGAAATAAAAGAACAGTGGCTGACTTTTTCACCCTTCCTTTTCTCAGTTTTTCAGTCCCAGCAGGGTATTTCTAATTTCATAATCAGATCTCCAGCTGGATATTATGAAATGAAAGCTGAGGGGGAAAAAGTAGTTGAGTGATGCAGAGGGGATTGAGAGGGAGAGGATTGCCTTTTTGTTTTTAACACACAGTCATGACAACAGCCAAGTACGTAATTTTGTGGCTTTGACTGGCAGGTTTTGCTCCAACTCTCAGGGAACTATCAGATTGCATTTTACGTACTGCTGAAAAGTATGTCAGATCCTCACGTCTGAGAACCCAGAGCAGAAATCCTCAGAACAGGCTGACTTGTAGTTGGACGCAAGTAATGTTTGTCTTTCTCAGGCCTGTCTTGGCTTAGTCTCTTCCAGCACTGGATGTCAGATAAAGAAACATTTTCTAAAACGTTTTTTCCCCCCCTTTTGCTGTGCATACAGTTACAACTATAACGGAAGCATCACATAAAGATTTCTGTAGCTCCCTGTAGATCTGCACAGGACTAATGTAGGTATTAAACTTTAATTGCTGCACAACAAACACCGGGGGGAATCTTTCTTACACTGCAGCCTGTCAGCATGATGATCTGGACATGTTGATCACGGTGAAAGCTGGAGAAAATAATGCTTTGGTAGTAGAGACAGAAAAACCACATGGACAAATTTTCCATTGTCAGAGATGATTTAGTCCAGTCTCACTGCAATATGGTCTTAATTATATTTGATTTTTGTGTAAGCATATATCATCTTTAACAAATGCAGTTTGATGTCTTCTTTATAGCAACATGGCTTCTTCTGGTTTGACTATAATAAAGCATAAAATACATGTACTGAATTACATAAATAAATTTACTTTTAGAAAAGTAATTCTTTCCATGGTGTGTGCACAGCCAGGTAATGGGGGCTGCTGCTGGCTTGCGTTCCTGCCAAGTCTGTAGTTCATGACCGTCTGAGATGAATGTATTTTTTTTTTTTATTTTTTTTTGTCTTAAGACAACAGAAACAAAATAGCAAATCAATAAATCAATAGATCCTAAACTATCGATTGGCGGACAGACAACCAGAGTCCAGTATCGGCCCTCATGTCACTTAAACTCTTATCTCTACAGTCTCCTCTCTTCTTTTATCAAGCTTCATGTCGGTTTCAGTGCCTCCCCTTTCTCATCTTACTTCTCTTTCCGTTCTGTTTCTCATCTTCATCAGCTCTTCCTTTCTTGGCCTGTGGGCTTTAACTGTTTCCTGGCACCTCGACACAGGTTTCCATTAACAAAGTAGTTACAAATAAAAAAAGGAAGTGCTGTGATGGCTCACACGAGCTCATCGCAAACGGTGGCCTAACTGCAGCTTATCGTTTTATTTAGCTTTTTCTAAACAAACCAAATCACACTTCGGTGATTATGAAGATGTATATGGTCTGTTTTTTTGGGTTTTTTTAAAAGAAGTTTTGAGATTGTGTAAAGTTTTGTTGTGGCTGATGATGGTGTCTAATTTATTTTTAATGTCTTTGGATGGCGAATACCCTTTAAACCTCCTCGGCTATTGTTTGTCACTTGTAGGTCATATAATCAATCGTTCAGCCAGAGGTGACATCAGATTTCTTTAACAGCTCTTACTTAACTGTGCAGACCCAACAATGTAAATGTATCCGGCTCCTATCAGTCCCACGGGACTGTGCTTTAATGAAAATGCTACTCAGCCAGACCAGCATGTGGAAATGACAGGCTGTCTGTGGTTTGGCGTAGCAGACGTTTTTTTTTTTTTTTTTTTCTTTTTTTTCCCTCTTTTCTTT
>VUQG01011335.1:3130-24650 GCA_015106755.1 Etia nguti | reverse complement strand
ATAGCATTATTTCCCCCCCCCCCCCCCCTTTGGCTTAATAGTGAATGTTGAGCATAAATTTTCTGCTCTCTTATGAAACATCAAAGTTCCCTTTAGCAGGAACAAACACATGAATCACTAGGACACGTTAAAAAGTTTTTGTTTTTTTTCTTCCCTTGAATATTCATATTGTTTTTTTTCCTCTGGCTCCACAGTATGACATCACACAGGAATCCCTTACGAGTTGTGCAAGGAAAACTTTCATGCCCATGTGTGTGGTTTTATAGCTGAACTGTTTGTTCTTGTTTTGACTTCAGGTTGGCTAAATAACATTTTTTTTAAACTACCACAGTCCCCCCCTTTCAATCAGCCTCATATCATAGCTATCTCTGTGTGATTCAGACTTGGTAACTCAAGTATGCACAAACAAACAGACACAAGCAAGAGTCTGTTTGCCATTAAAGAAAGTTTAAGTCACCCATTTTCCCACACTGTGCTCCATCACGGATGTCTGTAAAACAATAAGACAAATGCACGTCTAAACTTTGTGTCGTCATTGTGTATATGTTAATCAGAAGGAAACTTACTTTTCGGTAAGCTTCTGTCATTCGTCATTTGTTGCTCCGTCTTGGGGTGGAGTTTTCTAGGGCATATATGTGGGAGTTGCATTGGTCTTTCCTTACAGTATAAACTTGTCTATGATGCTTGTGGATGTGTGACCAGCTGGCTGCCTCAGGACTGGATCGAGCCAACCTGGCGCACAAGAGAAAGAGAAATTGCCACTTTCTTGCTCCTGCACATTTCCCTTAATCGTAAATTTTCCCAATTCCTCCGAGGGTAGAGAAAACTGGAATGAATGAGCAGGAGACTGAAAGTCGCAGTGCTTGTTCCACAGCATCACTCCCAGCTAAGTGTTGGGTGTATTTAAAGAATACATTTGTGTTTGCTTTCTCTTGATGTTCGCATATTGACCTCTCTGGTGTCTAAACACAGTACCTGCTGAATTTGGGTGTTGGCGTAAATTAAAGTCCCAACTTAGAACAGAGGGCTGAAATTACCATGTTTGTTTGTTTTTTTTTTCTCACCAGAAGGTTTCGTTTTCTAAACTACATTTGAATGGCTTCTCAACATGTTTGTGACTGTGCTCAATTTCCATTATTTTGGGGTGTGATGCCTATCACTGGCAATAAACGGTCTGGAGAAAGAGCCATGTGTTGGCTCTACAGTGACACATTTGTACTGAACTGTGTATATGAGCAACATTCTGATCTCTGACCTACTACTAGGTTTGGCAGACACTGCTGCCTCCTGTCTAAGCTCACATCCTTGATCTCTAGCAAATCATGTAGGGACAAAGAGCCCATAGAAACATATGGGTTAACTCTAGGAATAAAACCATTCATGCAGTTTAAAATATTTCCTGTCCTTCCACCTTGTCTAGCAAAACCAGTACATCAGTAGCAAAATGTTGCCACCGGTGTCTTTGGTATAATATCTAATACAGGATCGTAAGTACTGTACACGTGGAAGAAAATAAAACACATATTTGATTTGCATCTGATTTTAAATGCTACAGATAATAAAGTTTTTGATTTCAATTACACGGTTGAACCAACAGCTGTTGGCCGTGATCTGCTTGGTTGCACAAACAGATTAAAAATAATCCTTCGTGTTCGTGTAACTTGGTGCTACACTTCTCTGAACAGCATGTCATTGATCAAGAGCTTGTTAATATTTATAATAGTCCCAGTGTAATTTTATTAATGCAATGCTGTAGCATGTATTTTCTGTTTTTGGCCTCTTGTTAGGGAGAGACATTTTTACAGAATGCCAGAATTAAGCTCAGTGGTGCTCCAACTCCAGCTTGCTGTTGCTGAGTAGTGGTAGCTGTGGGACACGAGCATCAGCGTTTGGAATAACTAATGTAATGGAAAACAGCAGGTTTAAAGTGTCAAATATCTCATATCAAAAATCCTGCCAGCGGGGTTGGGGCTGGGAGGTTTTCACAACCAATTCCTGTAACCTACAGTCCTCTGTGTCAGGCTCTAGTACGGCTAGTCCTCATCTGCCCCGGACCTTTAGACTGCATAGCTTCGGTCTGCTCTGACTTACAGTTCTTCTAAAAGAAGAGTCTAGTGGAGGCATAATTTAAGATGATTGGTCAATACTAGTTTGTTGACTTGTCAAATTAGAAGATGTTTAGTGATGGCAGTTTATCTTGTTTAAATTTTCTGAAAAGCTTGAGGTGGCTTTGTATCTCTGGCTAAGCAGGGGAAATAAATGACAAAAATCAACTAGGTTTTGTTTTGTTTTAAAAAATCTATATTGAATCTGCCCAAAATTTAACAATAAATGCATCACTAGTCTGAATTCTTGTGTACCAACACCATTTAATATCCTCCCTGCTCTATTCCTGTCTCACATCTGACCTACTGTAAACTTGTAAATGCTGTCCCCGTGTGTGGTCAGAGCTAATTTCTGTTCTTTTCGACTTCTTTAATTTGGAAGTCTCCCTGATCTTATTCAGCGACAGTTTGGATTGCAACTAAATCAGATCAAGTAAAGTGGCTTATCTTAGACGATGCTGTCATTCTTTGTAAATAAAATTGGTGTCCTAATATTTTACACAGTGACACTTGCAGTTATATTCATGTGGGAAATGATTTCACGAAACTCTTGCTATTTATTAAAACAAGAAGGTTAGTGAAAAGTGAGACAGTTTATTGTTTATGAAAGAATTTAATTCTTCTCTGATGGCCGGTAGTTCATGTCACAACTTGTCCATCCTAAAGTCAACTAGATATCCACTCCAGATTAGTTTTGTCTTGTGTGCGTGCGTGTGTGTATGTGTGTTGAAGTGCTACTAATGTATTTCTACACTGGATAAGAAAAGTGTAAAGAATTGTATTGTTACAGGGCTAGATATAACAATGCCATGACTATATTAAATATAAATACACTGATAAATAACAAAGAATGGCAGAGTGATGACATTGTGAACATTTGGCCTGAGTAGAATCACAACCTTTTTAAATTAAATTTCACAAATGAAGCCAAAGATATTTACATACTAAAGCCGTCTCAGGCATATGCACATTGAACAAGCACATTGTTGCACAGGTTCTGTTTCTGTTCAGTCGGTGGGTTTGTGGGTGGGTGGTGGGGGTCGGTTGTTGCCCCAGAAGTCCAAAAAATCCAGTAGAAACAGTAGACAGTAGGTGAACTATTTCTTTCCTCTCACTGTTTGTCAGGTCTTCTCAGCACTACTTTAGATTGCATTAATTTTCATGCTGTCACAATGAAACATCGCAGTTTATTCAATGCCCCATCCTATGGGGAACACTACTTTCAATAAGTCACCATTAGCTGCTCAGAAGAAATCTCATCACTGTAGTAAATAATAATTTCCCTTTATTACATACTTAATCTCAAGAAGAGTGAGTAAAATAGGACATAGTCATACTAAAAGGCCTCAGGGAACTTGATGGACTGTCCACACTGATAGGAGGTGGAGAGTAGTTACTTGGAGAAGGCAGTGATATCAGTCTTCATGTCAGCGTTACAGTTAACTAGCCACAGAGTGGACTGTTGGCCATAAACATGACACTGCCTCTTCCTCAGCTGTGGCAGAGATTCCTGCTTCTGCCTTTACAGTATTTATTTATTTATGGGTAGAGACAGATAAGGATGGAGACTGAGGTGCATCTGAAGGAACCACAGTTCAAGGTCTTAGTCAATTGGCCGCATCATGAGGCGGACTGATTTTAGGGAGTAGAAACCGCCCCCGTAGTCTGCCCAGAAGATTCCATCCTGAAACTTGCTGCGGTAAACTCCCCCGCTGTACCACACCCCATTCAGATTGGTCTGTCCGCAGGCATTGTACCACCAGCCGCCCTTGTGGAAATGGGCGCAGTTACCTAATGAAGAGAAGAACGCAGGCTCAGAAAATAAGATCAGAGTAATGCATGAATTATTTCAAACCAATGTAACCAGTATTTTCCCCTACCAGAGAAGGAGTCCTTGTCACGATCGAGCGTAGTGAACTGTTTGCCGTTGTGACTGCTAAAGGAGTCACCAGCATTGCCCTGGTAGGTGCCTAGCCTCAGCCGATAGCCCTCCTTCTCAGGCTCTAGATGGAAGCTGCTGTACTCAGCATACACCTTCTTTCCTGTCCAGTCTTCCAGCTCTATCATCAGCTTGTAATCACCCTGTTTCGTAAGATTGTAGATGTTTTCCAGTCCGAGCCAGTGTTCGCCATCTATGTTACCGAAGCCTTTCTGCAGGGGACAGGCACCACATTATGACAGTACGACAGTTACACTTGTGTTTTCAATGTCACCACTTTTGTACGTGTAGTACTAATTTAAGTAAGCTGGATACTGCGGTTTAGCTAAATGGTGAATGAATAGATCTTTTGCTTCTGTGGTCAGTGAAGGCAAATCGTTTCCAAAGAACACAAACATTAAAATGGAGTGAGGTTATTAAGATTTCTTGCCAGGGAACTGTGTTTATAAGAGTTTTCTCCTTGCAATCAAGTGAATTGAAATCAAATCTGTTTCCCATTGAAATGATAATGTGTTAAGGTTGTGATCTGCGGTTTTTCACTCAACAAATTTGTTGAACAGCAAAGCCAGCGGTGATTTGGCAGTGTTTTAGATGGAGAGTTGAATGCAGCAAGTGGAGAGCTGCAGAGTGTTTTCTGTCCCTAATCCAATCACCATGACCGTATTAATATATAAATTCAAATTTTATGACTCGAGGAGAACTCCTGCAATTTGCCTTCATCACATACAGAGAAAACAGAGGTCAGGCATTTTGATAGAAATGAAGCAGAAAAAAAAAAAAGTCATCTTCTCTCATAAGGCTGAGACATGGGAAGTAAAGACACAGGGGGTCATTTCCAGTGGGGTTGAGAGTAGAGCTGCATTTCCCTCTCAGCCCTTGGGGCTCTCTTATTGCATACATTTGTCCCTGGATTCAGTTCTTGGCTGCAGTTTCAGTGTGAGGAAATCCACCACTAAGCTATTTACACTGTTTGAACAAGTGCTTGCTTAGTGACCTCAAAATGAACCACAGAGACTGGGTTGCTAAGGAAAGGGGTGGGCTGCACAAACTTACTAATTTTGATGACATTGCCCTGTTAAAGGTGGGACTTGTGAAAAGAGTGATACAGAGTCTGTCTTTATCTGTCACTTTAATTTTGGGACATTGGCATAGGCAACTAGCCAGACATAGGTTCAGTATATATGTTATGATCATCTGCTGGGTAAGCTACACATTCTTGGCTAGTGGCCCTTAACCTACCCTTATTGTACATTTGTGTCTTTAAGAAGGAAATTCCAAATTCTTATCACATGTCCTGTTAGACCTGCTGTTACTTCATTAAACTCCTCTTCAGTAAACGTACCTTGTAGTTCTCCCAGTTACGGAAGAAGTTAACAGAGCCATCTTTCCTCCTTTGCAAAACTGTCCATCCTCCATTGTCGAGGCCATGTTCGCACCAGGCTTGGATCAGTCGATCACTGCCGTTTGCCTTAAGTAGGTACATCCCACTGGTGGTGTAGCCTGCCTTTCGCACCTGGTAGCAGTCCTTGAAAGGACCTGGTGTTGTAAATGATGTAGAAGAGGAAGATAAATGAGCGGTTCTTATTTGAACATTAATATTGATGAACACTCATTTGTGATATTTTAATCTGCATATAAATTATATTGTTAATATTGAGAGACCCAAGTGGGGATTTTAATAGGTGATAATTTTGAGGTCAAGGGTACAAGATGAGCCGTAACTTGCACTAAAAAGCCATGTATTACCATATTTTCGACAGACTTACAGAATCTTGATTTTTATTTATTTATTTTTTTAAAACAACACAGATTTTCTGACTTGAACACAGTTGGAACCTTAGACCAGACTATGTCCTGATTTAAATGTCCCTAGTTCACATACAGAAGTCATTATAGGCTAGATAAAAGGGAAGACAAAGCTGGGAATTAACATCTTTGCTCAGACCACCCAGTCTGAAGTTACATAAGCTTTCATCTGCAGAGCTGTTATTTAATATTCACCTAGATTCCAGCTTCACTCGAAGCTATGAGGTGGCGCTGCACCAGAGCTGAAGCAGCTGAATCTAAACCAACTACATTTCTTCTTTCTCTCTGTGAATTTCTATTAAACCACTATCAACACAAGCTGGGTCTGTCTGTCTAGTCTAGAGGCCTGTGGTAGACTCTTTGAAAGCATATAGGTACCCAGTATAATGCATAGTAGTTTGGTTCATCTAGACCAAACTGTGGTGAAGAGGTGCGTATTTATACTTGTATGGAACCTACTTGGGGGAGGGCCTGCTAGGATCTGTGGTGGTTTGGGGTTTTCTGTTTTACAGTTTTCCCTCCTTGTTTTAGATCTATCCTGTCTGCTGGAAAAACTCATCCATAAAAACTCTATAGAGAAAACAAAATTAAATCTTATTATCATTATTATTATTATTATTATTATTTTTTATCTCAATCATGAAGGAGCAGCACTAATCGAGTTTGTGAAAACAGCAGCTGATGGATAAGGTCAGTAAGGATATGGTCAGGATGTTGTTTGTAGTATGTCTATCAGTTCAAATACACTTTAATCAGCTGATAACTAAGCAGACAGTTACAGCTTAGTAAGGTAGACCAGGAATTCTTCATAGCTAGAGGTAGTTAAAAGGATACGTGGTCTTGTCATTTACAAGTTCAGTCTCTGCAATTTTACCTCCTACGAGCACTTCCTCACCTCATGTTGTCTTCCACCTTTGTGTTTCTTTGGAGATTTTTTTTTCTATGTGGAGGCTTTTAAAATATGCTTCTCTGCTCTTTGAGCTTAAAAGAAGCGTGTCATTATCTGAATGTCAGTGGAGGTGGCGACAGGTTGGTGATTTAAGAAGAGCGGTGTTTCACTGATTGATGTGTGCTTTCGTGAGAAACCAGACACTTTGGATTAACGCACATTTCAAATTAATGTATAGGCATTAACTCTTGTATAGACTTTAATTTTTTCTTTTTTGCAATGACAGGGCAGTGACGGTAAGCTGATGCTTTTTAAAACAAAAAAAAAAATATCATAACGCTAAGGTCTAACTATACCGCCCGAATGATCATAAACAGAAAAACTGACGTAATTTTTTACTAAATGGTATGTACCTGTATTTTATGTCATTATTTAACTCGTATGTAAAGCTCAGAATAGGTGATACTTTGCCATATCATAGATGCAGTTTTATGGCGTTGGTGCATGTTTTCTCAAATATTTCCTGATATGAAAATGTTTTTTTTCATTCTGATAACCTTTTTACAGTGAATTTTAAAAAAAAAATGGTGCTTTCACA
The DNA here is from genome assembly GCA_015106755.1 of Etia nguti. NCBI lineage: Eukaryota > Metazoa > Chordata > Actinopteri > Cichliformes > Cichlidae > Etia > Etia nguti. The sequence continues at coordinate 17,313 of VUQG01011335.1, read as the reverse complement.
CAGTTTTTCCAGCCGAGGATGTTCATACTCCGTTGCTTACTATAGTTTGAAGAAAAAATATCAGTTTATATCAATATATACCTTATAATTTGTCATAGAAGTGCATACCAAATGACTGAAAGTAAAGGGTAACTTACAAATAAGCTGTGAAATGTATTGGTTTAAACTTGATAAGATGATGATGATGATGACGATAATGTAGTTAAACTGTGACCCTGTCAAAAATACGTTTATCTTGGCCCTTAAATTTGTCTGGTTCTGACCCATCATTTTTCAGACAGGCTTTGTTTTGCTTTCCCCTTTGTCTGTTTCACCGTTCCGGGGATTGTATAACCCCTTTCAACATTCTTCACCATACTTTAATCGCCAGTCAAAATACAAGCGCCCGGACCAAGTTTTAGGAGCCATTTCCAAGTAGCAGTCTACCTTGCAAATTAGTTTCACATTGGTGATTATCTTTCTCAGATGTCAGCATTGGTCAACTTTTTTGGGGGGGAAGAAAAGAACAAAGGAGCATTGTCTATTTAGAGGATGTCATCTGATTAGTTGTTTTAGTGCAGGGTTCTCAGACTTGTTGGGCAAATCCAGTGGATGGGTACTTTAACTATACCCTGCCCCTTTACTTATCCAATTGAAGATATATCTTTTCCCATTATACCAAGTCTTCTTAATGCTGTTAAAAGAGGCCTAATCCCCATCCCACTAATTTAGTGCATATGCTCAGTGTCATGCTGCCAATACAAGCAGCCAAGTGGGATCATAGGAATGTATGATTTCACTGCCTCTGTAGCATGCCAAGCATGAGCCAACTGTGCCTCAACAGTACCAACTGTTGCGAGAAATTAGGTTTTGAATTGCGATCCCTAGCTAATTATACTTTAGTAGTTTTGTGTGCAATTAGCACAGTTTCTGACAGTTACTTAAGACATCTTACTTTTGCTCAGCGTCAGCCTACTAAAAATCATTAGATTCCTGACTGTTTTACAGTCCTCAGTTATTCCTCAGTCTTTGCCTGACATTTTAAATTTGTACTTGCCATCAGAGGTAAGTGTTCCTTGTGGTGGTGGTGGGTCAATTCCAAAAGGGCTTATTGTAGGTGGCTTGATGCGTGGTCCACGGGAGAACTCCCTGTTGTTATTGTCCCTCTGTATCTCGTTGGTGAAACGGTTGTTGACTGGTATATTTTGCGGTACCACCTGCACCAGAGGGGGAACTGCAGGCAACTCACTGCGTCCCAGCGTCCTCATACACTGCTCCTCCAGTGCAGATATGAGAATGGACTGGTTGTTGACCACTCCGGCCATTGTGGCAAAACGGCCCTCTAGCTCCCTATACCTTGAAGCCAGTCGCATCATCTCTGAGGTCACATTGAGGACACGGTTCTCCAGCTGGGCGAGCTCCAAGGAGTTGTCTCTCTTCCTGATGATCTCATGTAGCAGCTGCATATATAGTTGGGTCACCCTGGAGTTCATGTTCCTGCTCTCTTTCCGCAGCAGCTTCATCTCATTCACCAAGTTACCATCCACATCTACCACCAGCTGCAGCGTCTCAATCTCACGGTGCTGTTTGTTGAGCACTTCCCGCACATCTGCAATCTCCATACGGGTCACTCTTTCCTTGTCTGGCTCTGGGCCTGTGGTGCTGGCACAGATTGGACCTGATGACAGATATGATTTAAGAGATTAATAAGAAGCTGTTTTGATGTAATGGAAAGCAAAAGAGACACTAGTTCAACCATATTGTACTAAGGGTACTTTTAAAAAAAATAGCATCTTTTCTACCTGTGATTCTCTGCTCAGGTACAAGGAAGGTATAAGAGCATTTTTTGGCATCAGGATCCAGAGGAGCTCTTTTACTCCTGTGGAGAGAAGGCTCTTTGGTTCTCCGGGCTTCCCTGGAGCTCCTGCAGTAACTTTCCTGCCAGAGGGAGAGGCAGAGCAAGGCGCACAGACTCCACATCAGCCCTCGCATTGCTGCTGGCTGACTGAATGGATAGATGGGCAGCTACTGGTACTCCCTCCAGGCCTCCCTGAAAGAACACAAGACCTTAGGAGCTAAGGAAACAACTTTTTCTTTGTGTACAATGAATAAAAACACCAGGACTGTTAATTGTTTGTTTTTCCAGAGCAGAGGGCCATAGAATTTTGATGAAATAGTATTTGAAGCTTTTTTTTTCCCTTTCTCTTTTTTTTTTTTTTTTAAATATCAGCAGACAATCTGTAATTGTTTAGGAAAGTATCCAGTCGAGAATTTGTCACGTACTGCTCCCACAGACTGTTATTTGTGTGGAAATGGTGAAAGAGAGAACACATTTTCTGTCCAGCCAACTGGCTTACGTCTGCTTTCTGTCTTAGTTAGTTCCCCTGCTGACAGACACCCCATTTTTCTGAGGTTCTCTTGGTTTCCCCCTGTTAAGGAGGTATGATATCTAACTGTTGCTGATTTATCTTTATCTTCATCCTGCCCTTGAATTTAGTTTATCGTCTTTAGTCTTGGACAGAGACTTGGCAAACTCCCATCCTCTCGGCTTCTATAAGATCGGCTTCTATACTTAAAGTTGTTTTTTGGGGGGGGTTCCCCCAACTGTAGGAATCAGGAACCCTTTTTAGAAATTATGGTACTTCTCAGCAAGTTGACCACAGGAATCAACTTCCAGTTTCTGGACTGTACTGTAGATACTGGAGCAAGCAGCAGAAAATAGATGGTAACTTAAAAATAAATTTAGGGCTTTCAAAGCACAGTCTCTTCTTCAGTTTCTTTTTCCCCCCAACAGACACACTTTGATTGATATGACACAAAATGGCAACCTAATGTGTTACAGTTACCTGATTCTTGCTGATCGATGCTTACATGGCAGACCCACATCAAGCTTAATGTATCACCAAGCTTTTTAATAATAATGTGCCATGCTGGGGATGCTGTCTGCTACAGACATGGGTAGTCTGAGAACAGAGCAGTATAATCTACTCCATTGTTATCGTATCGTTACCGTATTTGTCTCACCTGTCCTCCAGTATGATTGTAAAGTGACAGTAATGAGACAGATTTTACCTGTAGCTGAGCATTTTTCAATTCTTAGCAACAGGAAATGGTGGTTAGCAGCACAGGCTGCTAAAAAGCACCTCACTAAGCTGCTGGCATTTTTAGTATAGCATAAAATCCTTTTGCATACAATTGAGGGAGTACTCCAGCCTTAAAAGGGTTTAAAAAATATGTTGTGGCCATGCACCTCAGTAGGAAATTCAGTGCCACTTGTTTGTTCAAAGCAGTTAGACACTTAAATATGCTTTGTTTGTTTGTTCTGATATGGATGTATAGTTTTTTTTAGACAAAGTCTATTCCACCTTGTTCCACCATGACATTAAAATATAAAGACCTGGCTTCTGACTTAAGTATTTTTTTTGTCTGAATTTTCTATTAGCAGGTCCACAGCTTGGATATAATCTTACTGTTCTTTGTAACTAGGTTGGCTACTTGTACTGGCCTCACCTGAAACACACCAACCACAAACTGATCCTAATGCAGTTTCCTTTGACACAGTTAAACATGCCAGCACGGGTGTTGGGTAAGAGGTACTATTTATATTTTATTTAAATTATATTTTACAAACATGCAAGCAGGACATTCACTAATGGATGTGAGACTAAGTCAGAAAAAAATACATCAATAATACGTGCAAAACTGTTTGTTAACTTGTGTTTAATTTTAACTGCTATCCCCCTAGCCAGGTTCTTTCCCCTTTGTGATTTTTTGTTTAGTTTTTTTTTGTTCTGTTTTTCATCAGCATACAAACACAAAAAGCGCTCTCACAGACTCATATACTGCTCAATTTAACACCCGACCTGGTCCTATGCAAGGCCAAGACTGTCTATCCCTCCTAATCCACTCCATCACTCTTCACAGTCAGTCTTTTCTTCATGCCACATCATTAAGGCCTACCCTCCACCCTGAACCTCAGGCCCTGTGTGTCTCCCATATGACGCCATTGTGGTTCTTCAGGAATTCTGGCAGTTATGTCACTTGGAACAATGTTGAAAGGGGACAGAATTACAGTTAGTACTGTAGCTCTGCAGGGTGTGTGTGTGTGTACCTTTTTAATGGTATGTGTAAGTTCGTGTGTCTGTCTGTATGATTGAATACTCTGTGTGCATGACTACTCAGAGATGTTATTCATTTTCATGGTTGTATGTTTTTCCAGCAGCCTGTGTGTCTGACAGCGTAACCAGGTACTGTATCCTTGCTGACCTTGGTGAGAGCTGCTAATGACTTTACCAGCAGCGTCAGCACTATCAGTCCTCAAGTGTCTTCTCTCCTAAACTGTGGCTGACTTTTTACACTTATCAGTTCCACAAAGTCTTCATATTCATAAAGCTTACGGGGCATGAACAGAACTGTAACATCACAGCTCATCTATCAATTATTGCCTGCCTTAGCGCCTACCTCCAGCCCCATTCCTCTCTCCCTTCGCTCTCTCAGCTCCTGCCTTCATTTTATTTCCTTCTGGGTGTTGGTTCTGAGTATGAGGGGTCTAGTCTCTTTTCATGGAAACATAGCATATCAAAGACATTCCCGGAGATGCTGAGAGGTCAGTAGTGTGTTGTAAAGGTATAACATTGACAGTGTTTCACCAGAACAAGCAGAGTGCCCTTTGAGTAAGAAGAAAAAAAAAACATCTAAATTGGTTCAGGCCTGTAAGGGTTATAAAAGAAAAACACAAAGTGCTCACCTGTGTTTAAATAACATCTGGTAACGTATCTTTTTATAGTTGTGCAGTAGTACACATCTGTCCATATATGCATGAGTTCACACTGCTTGATCGTTTCTCCTCAGGCTGCATTGTGTATAAAAGATGGATGCAGCCATCAAGACATTAACCATTGTGTTTTTGGAGTCGGAAAGCAAGAATGTGTAGTACCAAGTTAGCTTAAGGTCACAAACTTGATGTGCGAGCTATAGGCTGCATGGCGGCAAAGAAACCAGGTTTTGTTTTTTGTATTAAAAATAAATAAATAAATTCTCCAAAAGCTTCCAAATATGGTTGAGAGATCAAGTCCAAGTTCATGGCCCTTTTTTCCTTTCAGGTCAGTCATCATGAACATAACCTGAGGCAAATCCTCTCATACATAAACTACTCTCATTCCTTTTTATTCTTAACAGAATTCTCTGGCACTTTCTTTCAATGTGAAAGCCCCATCCTCTTGACTTTCCCTTTTTTTCTTCTTCTTTTTTTTCTTCATCGCTTTTCTTCCTCTTTGCTCCCTCTGTTTACGGCTCCTTCCACCCTTTTCAGTTACAGTTAACTAAAAGCACATGGGAGAGCTAGACTGTAAGTAGTATACCAAATAAGAAAAATTGAAACTAATTTTCTACTTTAATATGAATAGGATTGTTATTTTTTTTGTTGGTGCTCCCTTATTAGCAAAGATCATGTGTAGTCCACAACGCCCATTTGAAACCAGTGAAGGACTGACAAAGGATTTGCAACAGTCACCTCTGCATGCCTTTTTTTTCCTCCATCTTTTTGGCAGTAGTAGGATTTCATGCACCTCTGTCATGCACTGCAGGGTATGGACTCCTTTATCTATCTTACAGTATCTCTTTAATTGTCCTCACTCCCATGTCTGCATGTCTTTTTTTTGTATGTCCCTGTCTGTGCTGTGGGTTAATTTATTTTCAATCCACAGTCATTCACTGTATGAACCATTAAACTATTATAAATGCAAATTCTCCACTTCAGCTGTAGTTGCACTATATTTTTCTTTGTTTTTTTAATCACTTTGTAAATGATCAAAAAAGAATAAAGGTGTTCACCACACTTGCCCACATATGAAAAATTTCTATATAAAAGCAAAATTACAAATTACAAAATGAGAATTGGCGTCATGCTCAATAACTGCATTTCAAATTGGTCTGGATTACTGTATTTACAATGACGGCACAATGACAGCCAGTTTCCTCTGGAGAGAAACTGGCTTTTGTCTACCTTTAGGTTTTTCATGTAGAGGCTGATGTTATAATTATATTATGATTGTTGTAAGAGAGGAAATGACCAGAGAAGTCATTAAGTAAGACATCTGCTTACTTTGCTCCTGGCAGGGAAAAATTAGCTTGTAATATTTGCATAGACAGCATAATGATTGTTAGGGCTGACTTCACAAAGATGGCCATATGGCACTCTTATAACGTTGGGTTTCACTGTGCGTAATTGCAAAAAACATACATTCATTTGTCACCTGAAGAAAACGATTACAAATATTTAGCATAAACTGCCTGCATGGAGCTTGTAATACACTGTAGTTGTCTGGTTGCAGGTGAATTAAGTGTGTACATTGGAAGGAATGCCAAACAGACAAGTGATAAATTAAAGGAAAAATCTGAACAACTGCGTGGAGAAACTTAGATGCGTAATTACAGGCGTGCTGCTTGTTAGGCTATTTACATACGGTCTTGCTCTACGGTATTTACAGAAATTCTGAGAAGAGCCAGATGAGTGTGATTTCATGTCAAGATGGCGAAACTGATCCAAGTGAAAATGGGGTTCAATGTTGCAGCACAGATGGTATGAGCTTCAATGTCTGTTCAAGTGGTCACATGAGTAGTTTATTATTATTTTTTTAATTTAAAAAAAGAAATTTAACTGTAGTCTCAGCTAGTGGAGAAGTCAATGTTGCATAAACCAGGAGAAAAGTATAGGTCTGAGTTCTTTAACCCTGCAGTGAGGAGATGTCATGGTTTGGGTTTACTTGTTTCCTTAGAGCACCAAATCAATACAAGGTTGTTCTGAGGGTTTACCTTTATCCTATGAGTATGAGATTGATGTAAATTATGCTGTGGCCTTTGAGGTCACTAGATTTGAACCTTATAGAACATTATGGGCCAATGTAGGGGTGGGCGGTAGAAACGATATACGGTAGAAACGATATGAATTTGGCCAACGTGGGAAGGAGGTGCTCATAAAGAAGACGCGACGTCGGTCATGCACCTGGTTTGGGTTTAAGCAGTCGGATGTTAAGCAGAAAAATATCATCTGCAAATTATGCCGGGCGACAGTAATAGCGAAGAGAGGAAGCACGTTTTGGAATATGAGGAAAGCCAAAAACTGCGCCCTCCACAAACACCCAGTCAGTTAAGTGGAAAGAAAAAAGGTGGCCCTACACACCAGCAGACTGATCTTTTCCAAAAGCACATTTTGCACTTTGTTTTAAACAACTTAGAATTTAGTGTTTTACTGATATTTTACTTGTTTTTTTTGTTTTTTTTAATTCAAAAATTTTTGCGCATTTGTCTTCATTTTTATTTGTTATTTAAGAATTTTGTGTTACATTGTTTGGAAAAAGATCTGTTACATCTTAAAAATTATTTGAAAAGTTTTGTAATAAAACAAAAAACAACAACTTTTGCACAATAAATATTCTTAAAATGGCATTCTATACTGTTCAGTCATTTTGAGAAGAAAAGAATATATCACAATATATATCGTTACCGCACCTGCTTCAAATTATACCGCAATATGGATTTTAGGCCATATCGCCCAGCCCTAGGCCAATGTGTTACGCAGCGCTATTAAAACGTTATGCAAGGGGATTACTATGAAGATACTGTTTATCCCTCGTTTAATGTCCAATAGAGTTGGAGAATAAAATCTGTGGTGCCTTTTAAAGCTGTGTTGGTGGCACATGGGAGCTTAATACCTTAATGAGAAACTTTATATTCGTTTTTGCTTCAGTTTGTAACCTCCTGTACATATGTATAATATCAGTCTGCAGCATGTTTGTTTCAGCATCCGTGGTGGGTTTCTAATGTGTCAGTCTCTCACTTGATGGATTGCAGTCCAGCCAGTGGGAGAGAATGACTTGGATAGAATTTATTTATATTTTCAAAGTCGATGTTTTTCCCAGCCTCCAAAATCCTCTGCTTCCACTCCCTCATCTGGTCCTCAGACTTTCCCACAATAAGTCCAAAATACCTCCAAACACCTCATCACTGGTTACAAAAAGAAGGGAACGTGAAAACAAAATAGGGAAAATAGAGATGAGTGAAGGAAAAAAGTTTATTCTCATTCAAGGAACAACGTGGAAACAGCAACAACAATAAACAGCAGCTTTTTTCTGTTCATGACATCAGAGCTGAGTTACATGAGAAGTCAAACTTTTTCTGCGCTTGCTAAAACAATAGGTTACAGAAGCGTACGCAGAACGGCCAACAAAGAAACGATCTAACTTGCTTTTAATGAAGGATAGAATGAAAATGCGAGTGAATAAATGGCTTTGGGAGGATAACTCAGCGTGAGTGGGGATGTAGTAAAAGCGCTGACATTATGAAGCAGTTAATGAGAAGAAAAACAAAACAAAAAAACAGCATTCACACAGGAGTGCTAAAAACACGGAAAACTCGTAAAAGCCTCATCAAAACTGAAGAAACCTTAAATGCCGCTTCTAAAATGGAATACAAATTACATTGTGGTACAGTAAGTAATGGGAATGTTTTATATCAGTTCATGGTGTAAAACTAAAAGGGAAATGAGGGCAGATGCAAAGAATTACAGTAGGATTTTCTTTTTATTTGAAAACCTGAGCCACAAACGGAGACTGGAGGTTTTTACTGGAACTTAAGTCAATCCACTAAACGTAATAACTTGAATATTAAGTTGATGGTGGCCTGTATTTATAATAAAACCAACCCTCACCAACAAGTTATTTCTACCTCCTGCTTTTCTAGCTACTAAACTGTCGTCCTTGATGATGCTATGTTAATGAGGCGTGATCCCTCAAAACCACCCTGAGGCCCTACGGGCCCCCCATCTGTTTTACTACTTCTGTAGGGGAAACTCTATAAACATGTGGGCTGAGACTTTTGTTGGGGTCAGAGGTCTATTTGTAGATTAGGGTACAGTCCCACCCTTCCTCTACTTTGCTCCCACCCTCTCATCCGCCCTGAAATCAATTGGTCTTTGTGGAAAGCGGGTTCCCCGTCTTACTCTGTGTTCATAACATGCACTTAAATGCACAGAAACTCTGTTCACACAGGGTCATCCTTCTGTCTGTGCTGTGCTTAATGTAAGGACTCAGCTTTCTAACGCCGCCATTATTACATGACACTCTTCCTCTTGCTTCCCCTGCTATACAATAGACGATGCGCACACACATCTTCGTTGTTATTCGTTCTTGTGCATTTAAAAAAAAACAACTGGTGATACCCTAAACTTGCATCTTCCTTTGTAGTGTATTCTCTCAGTCAGTGGTGGCCAGTTTGTCTTTTCAATGGATCACGTGAGAAACTGGGACCGTTTTGTGCTCCATCGATAAGCTCGGTATTAATTTCGTCTCTTTATACGTTTGTTGATGTAACCCTCCACAACAGTCCCAGTTTCTTGGTGAAAATTAATTTCCCACCCGTCACCTAGCTAGGTTGAGAGATTAGCTGTAGCCTCACCTGTCCTGGTTGGCGTACTCTTTGGTTGATAACTGATAAATAAATGAATATCTGGATTGCTGCTTCAGGTTTTGTGCAGCAAAAATTACTTCCAGGAAGGTCAGGCGATCGAGGAGAGCAAGGAGGGGGAAAATATTTTTAAAAAAGAATTTATATGAATGTTTGTTTGGCTGGATGGTTTGAAATTTATGATTTAGTACATTCTTTGGCCACTCATGCATACTTTTCCTTGGTTTTTATTTCTCTTCTGAGTCACACCTAGCCTTAAACTCATACCTCAGACTACACATGCTTTCTATTAGCTAAATCAACAAGGAAGAACACATAAATTTGCACACTGCATTACACGCTTGTTGTCCACTGGCTCTACTGAGTTACATGCCTCCACTTCACCCGTCTATTTACCCTGACCTCCTGGCTGACCTCTTCCTCCCTGTGGTGACCAGTCTGTTCAGCTGTGTCCAAGCTCTCGTTAATGAGCTTCACAGTTCAAACAAACTTTCCTGTGACTATCCTTGACTTTATCCTCCACTAGTTTTTGTACGTCCTTACAAAGTCTAAAAGTTTGTGTGGCTCATAATGTCAGTTTGAGTTTTAAGAGATATGTAATCTGTCAGACTTATTGTTCTGTGGTTGGGTTTAACTGCATGTGCACACAGTAGTGCAGTGTTTTTGGATAAGACTTTATCCAGGATGTTATCTTTGTCCGCTTCTCTAATTGGCTGTGTTTTGCAGATAAAATCAGTTGAGACTAGCATTGACACGGGTTAAAAATGCAAGATACGATTGGATGCGTGCCTGCTGCCCAAACAACGCAGCTGGTTGGTGCTGGCTGGGTGAGCTATGAGTCTCGTGCTGAGTTACAGCATAGTCTATAAAGGGACTTGTGGGGAGGACTGCAGGTAACTGGCTCTGATGGGCCACGCACTGCCTGACTGGCTTGTCGTGGGACTTTTACAAACTTTAAATAGAAAAGACATCAAACAGATTTTTTGCTGTGATTTAAAACTCTTAAGGTGAAGGCTAAGAGAATGGTTGGTTTATGCGTGGATTGTAAGTAATGACCCATTTTTAAAGCCTGTCCCTTGTGCAGTCACGGTTCAGGTAGAGCCGAATGCTGGTGCTTCAGCACGGAATGTTCTGGATATTTCTCAGACAGCTGTTCCTGCCTCCCCTTTATCTTTTTATCCTTTTTTTTCTCCCCCTTATTTTTCCAGCCTGAATTATTAGAGGTATCGATATTATGATTTATTACTCTAAGCGGAAAAATGAGCATGCTCGTGCAGAGTCGCCATCCCTCATTTTGCCTTTTACTTCAAACACTGGCTTTTTGAAGGTCTGCATGTCTCTCACGGACCTTTACAGCATTCACAGATGTGGCTTTGTAGCGAGCAGTTTCCACAGATACCACCAACAGACCAGGACGTAAGCAAAAACATTTGAAGATAATTGTGAGTTGTTGATATGGAAGAGCACCATATTGATGTTATTAGTGTTCAAACCTTTTGCCATCATGACAAGTTTGGGACTGAAGTGTGTTATGTCCATGGGGTGTATTGGATAGAGGATGTGGTTAAGGTTGGCTTACACTGCATTTTTATCTTTTCCCTTAACACAACCCTAAACGGGGAGCTTATAAACTGTCGTAGAAACAATCTGCTCACTTTTAAGCCTTCCAAAAGGGGCTGTGAGATGAGATGTCACCACGTCTTAATGTACAGATGGAACTTATTGGCCTAACCCCGATTTCCACCAGGTTAACTCGGCTACATCCCTGTACCCCTGTTAGCAGCTAGGTTCAGACGGTGCTGTATTAGGAAACCAAAAGCCAAGAAAAAATAAACAGGCCTAGGAGCAGAGCTCAAATCTCTCCATCTGAGCTGATCACTCTCCCTCAAGTGTTTTGCTGGAATGTCCCAGTTTTCTTCCTCTTTTTTAAAAAAATTTTTTTTTATGTCTTCTCTCTGGCTTTGTCTTTCTCCTCAGGTAAGGTTTAATGTCATTTTCAGAGCAAGTTTAAGATCTTGGATGTGTCTCCATTCTCACATCTAGGTGAAATAACTCATTGACTGTATTTTTTTTTTTTTTTATCGTTTTACATAACTGATGTAAATCATGGCCCTGCACACCAGAAATACTTGTACTTTCTGAATTCATCTGTTTTTGCCCTTTCTTAACACAACTAGGATCATAAATTCTCTCCAGATTTCTTTCTTGGCCTCATATACATTACATATGTTAAATGTATACACAATACACTTCTCAGTATGCTGTACACGGTATGTCCCAGTCAGACTCCAGGGGATAGCCAAAGAAGCGTTGCTAAATGTTTCTGTCTGCAGACGCAACCTCCAGTCACGAAACGTCCTAACCTCTCCAACCTCTCAGCCAGAGCTCTCACAGCTGCCCAGACACACACACACACACACACACACAAAACACCATGTTGCTTACAGACACACACACTCACTGATTCCAATATCAAAATTGAAAACAGAATAAAACTCGGGCAGCGTTTACCTTTTTGTTACCAGTGGTGAGATGGATGTTTTCCTGCAGTTATGGTTTCACGTGTATATTATATTCTGTCTTCACCGGGCTGCAGTGCGCAGGACTCATGTCTCTGTCTCTCTCTTTGTCCAAGTCTTCAGAGGTTCTCTCCTCTACTCACTCCTTCTGTTCTGTAGCAATAAATCACAATGCAAGGCTTCAGTCAAGGCCCTACTTCCCAAAGCTGCACTTCTCCCTGTGGACTTAGCTTTCCTGGTGCTCAGACTGGGGCATGGTTCAAAAGCCGGCCACTTCAACAGACTGAGCTCTCACCACTGATGCCTTGAGTTTTTCACAAAGCATGGGGGAGACTAGAAGAGGGAGGGGAAGGAGGAAGAGAAGGGAGGAGAAGGGGGATGAGGGTGTGGGTGTTGAAGATTGCTTTTTCTTCTTCTTTTTTTTTCTTCCCCCCCTTTTATTTTATTTTGTTATATTTTTTTAGTTGCCCAGCCTACCTCTGATGTCACAGTGATAAAGAAAAAAAAGACTGGAAAAGAGAATGGCAGGGCTGCCTCATTAAATGTCCCATCCTTAAAAATGACCTGTGTGGTTTTTGTATAAGGGAGAAAAGAGACGAGGCCTGTTTGAATTCAGGTGTTTTGCTGAGTCCAGGACTGCTTTGAACCCTTCATCCTCAATTACAACTTGAAGTTCCCCTCCTTTTGCTTTTCCCTGTAGCAACGAGAAAAGCTGATTGTAATGCTGCTGGGGTTTCGGAGCTTCTTCCTGTAGAGAACAGCTGGATGTGAGAGTCGGAGACCAAAGCAGGCAGATAGAAGTGATTCGTGGCACTACTGGTGCAAAATGGTCACTCCAGGTGTACTCTAAGCTTATTTGGACTTAACTTGCTCTTTATCACCATTGTGATTTACTTGAATGTGTTATTTATACATGTTTATGCCGAAATGTGTAAAAGATCTTACTTGAACCATTTTGGAAGAATTTTCTCCCTGATTTGTGATTGAATTTCTTCCTTCTTGCCGTTATTTTTTTTTTTTTCCCCCATGTCGTACAAGTTTTGCTACGAGTAAGCATATACAAAGTGTCTGTGTTTTCAGTCCACAGCTTCTCTATGCATACTTCAGTCTGCGTGTTCCAGGCAGTATGGATTTGTGCATGACTAACTGTTGTTATCCCTGACATACTCTCAGACAAGAAGCTATAGCGGTTAAGCCTTTAGGATTTCTCTCTTCCTCCTCTTCTCCTCAACTCACTGCTGAGTTGCAAAACGCTTGTAAACTTTTCTTCTGTTCTCACCCTTTCCCTCTAATTCTAATCAGCTGCTTGTGTGTGTGTGTGTTTGCGAGATATCTCAAAAACAAAGTGTGACCTCCTTTATCTGTTGGATCTCCTCCTGCCGTTGTGTATTTAGGCTCTGTGTCAGCAGTGCTGTGTGTATTACACCATTTTTCTTGGAGGGGAGGGTTGTGGGTGTCATGTAGTCTGCTGTGTGATAAGTTTTCTTACATCTGCACCCAATCTCGACCCTGGCGTGTCAAAGAAACATTCTGCAAGAAAAATGAAAAGAAGAGGGGACTGTAAGGAAATGTGCACCGTCAGTTCAACTTGTTAATAACTCTCTTCAGAATGATGGGAAGCTGCTTCTGGGTTTGTCTTTTAATGTTAATATTTATTTAATGAGAGTAAGAATCTCAGCGTTTCTCCAAGTCTGCCAGAAATAGGCACTGAGAGTTAGGGGGGAGATATGGCCATGAGTTGGAAAGGCTAAAGAGAAGATCTACTCGGAGCACTCATTCAGATCCACTGGGAGAAAATCAGAGGGAAAAAGTCTTTTTGAAGCTTGAGCAAAGTATATGCAAATGAGTTTTTGCAGGGTTTTTATTCCTGTCTGTTTTTGCCATATCAAACAAGCAGTGTGCAATTACCAGCTGAATTTGACTCCAAGAACCCCACAGCTGCATGACACTTGCATCATGCACCCAAGGAAATCTGGCTCTGTTGCAGTGTCCAGCCTTGTTTGTGTCTACATGTTTGCTTTCTAATGAGCTGAGCTCTGCGTTCGGTCAGGAAAACTCCCTGTGTTCTCCACTGAGGGTTAAAATAACACCTCCAACAGATGGACGCTGTCCTCGTTTGGCTTGCAGGGGGCTCTTGGATCGCTGAAGGATGAGTGCATGAGGGAGTTGTGCTGTGATTCCCTTAATTTAACAGACATCTCTTTCTATGTGTCCCCCCCCCCC
>VUQG01011332.1:64254-79737 GCA_015106755.1 Etia nguti | reverse complement strand
GTGTTTGGACTTTTTCCAGTGACTTAGTTATTGCTTTCTCCAGTTTATGTGTAGCATGTTTAAAGCTACTTTCAGTTGGTCCCTTATTCACAAGGGGTCTCCACAGCGGGTAGCTCCGAATGTTTGATTTTTACTTCAGAAATCCAACTGTCTCACGCTTAAAGGATCTGTGTCTCCTCCCAGAATCGAACCAAGGATCATTTGCTTGTTAGCTCAATGTGTTTTGTGTTTTTTTCCTCCTAATTGTCTTCGTGGATTTATTTCTTTAAATAAATGTTAAATGTGAAGTTCTGAGTAGAATGTAGTATAAAGGTTTACAGACATGATGTGAAGTCACTGTGAAACATGGCTGAAAGGCTAAAAACATGTTTATGTGCTCTTCTAGGTTTGTGGGATAGGAAAGGTGAGTGAGAAGATGCTGAACGCTTTGGGTATCAGTACCTGCTCCCATCTTGGCCAGCAGATGGCATTGCTGTCCTTACTGTTCTCGGAGACAGCCTGGCATCATTTCCTGGAGGTTTCTCTGGGTCTGGGCTCCACATATATACCCAGGTACTGTCTGCTTGCTTCATAACATTCAAGTACAACTGATCTCCAGAAGAAGGAGATAAAGCTGACTGTCTCTGCTGTCACACAGGCATGAAGAAAGAAAAAGCATGAGCACAGAGAGGTTTGTTTTTTAACAATTTTAATTAATTTTTGACAGTTGTTTTTTTTTTTTTTTTAATTGTTTCCTTCTTTCGGATCTCTTGTAATTTCTCTGTCATACTCTCAATATTTACAGGACCTTTAAAGAACTGAGTAAAGTTGAGGAGCAGTTGTCTTTGTGCAGGGAGCTTTGTGAAGATCTAGCCGAAGACATGAGGAAAGAAGGTCTGAAGGTATTGATCAGTGTTATTGTAACCTTTAAACCCATATCTGTGCATATCCGCTGTATAAGAAGGTTTTCTTTAACATCTTTTCGGCTACCTTTCTTTCATACATCAACTTTGTGCAGACAAGAGACAAGTTAAAGGAAAAGCTAAACCCCTGACCCCTACATTACAGCTGTGTCATCCCCCTGTCATCTTCCTTCTTGATGGCAGTGCCTCCTTCCATAGGGCACGAGCGATCACTGAATGATTTGATGGCATAAAAGTTGAACACCTACACATTGTGGACCGACATGTTAGACACCGCACTCTATCACCATCATCGGAAAAGCAAAAGAAAAAATAATTTCTTTTGAAAGAATGATGCTCTGTAGATCCAATACATTTCCAGAAACGTGAAGAAGCTATTTTGGCAGCACATGGAGGCTCGACACCTTCCTAAGACACAATTATTTTACTTCACCTTCTTAGATTTACTGTGTCTCCAAACAGAATCTCATACAGTTACTCTAACCTGTCCATTCCCTTTTGAATCGATACAGTAAGGACTGGATGGCTTGGCACAACTATTACCCCCCTACCTAGGTGATGTGGCTTTGATAGCTGCAGGAAATGGAGGACCATTAAAGAGACAGAAGGGGGCTACTATCAGCTTTGAACATATCGCCATTAAAAACTCACAAAATGGATTCTGACAAGTCAATCACTGATATGATTATACAGATTTCCATCTCTTTCCTGGTACTATTATTTATGTCTAATTAGAGCGCAGACTGAAATGGCTGTGACTGTTCGCCTAATATGAATTTAAAGGTGTATATATATTTTTTTGTCTTCCTCAAAAGGGTAAAACGGTAACACTGAAGCTCAAGAATGTGAACTTCGAGGTGAAAACCAGGGCAATGACGCTGCCGTGTGCTGTTGCCACAGTGGATGAGATCTTCGCTGTTGCTAAGGACCTCCTGAAAACGGAAATAGAAAATGAGAGCCCTCAGCCACTCAGACTGAGGCTCATGGGTAATTAGATATAACAATAAAACTGACATATCAATTAATATAACTAGCTTGAAATGAACCTAAATGATGTGTGACAAGCTTCATGAGGAAATAATAACACAGCTGGCATTCGTTTAGAGGTTTTCTCCAGATGATTTGTTTTTGTGCTTGTAGGTGTTCGAATTTCTGCCTTCGCTAGTTTGGATGATAAAAAGCCCTTGCAGAAGAGCATCATCGGCTTTCTGCAGAGCGACAAAACAGACTGTTCTAGTTCTTCCCAAAGGATGCATCAAAAACCGGGGAATGAGAGTCTCTCTGATGCTTACTCCTGCCACACCTCGCCACTTGTGTGCCCCCTAGTGGAACAGAAACACCAAAGACAAGAAGACCTTCCCTGGCGGAGTAAGCATAGGCAGACAGAAGGAAGCCAGGCGGCTGTGGGACTCCAGCAGTCTTTCTTTCAAAGGGCTCATGTTAGAAGACTGCAACTCGAGGCAGCTAATGCAGCCACACAAAATGAGCGGAGCGGGGAAAACGCTCCAGTGATTGCTCATGCAGGGACTCCCGCCAAAGCAAGTGAAAACAACCATTTACTGCCCGATCTCTCAGAGAATCCCAGTCCTGTACAGGCACATGCGTCCACATCAGCCTGTGCAGAATCAGAAACCCTCACATGTCCCGTGTGCTTCAGAAAAGTGGAAACCACCGACTTGAATGTCTTCAACACACATATAGACCAATGTCTCAGCAATGCCTCTCAAAAAACAAACAATGGCACAGAGTCAGATACAGAGTCAGAGTCGGATCTAAAGAAGGACCGGAAGAAACGTGTAGCAGTGAACAAACTGAGGAGGCAGCAAGAGGCTCAAGACAAGAAGTCAAAAGTCAATCCTCAGGAAGGCCAGAGCAGCGTAAAAAAAGATTCTGTTCAAAAGGTTTCGTTGATTAAAGACGACAACAAAACTGCGACCTCGCAAGAGCCTCAGCCATCTAATAGCAAAGGGCCAGTCTTCGTCTGCCCGGTGTGTCAGCTGACCCAGGAGACTCATGACCTCGCCGTCTTCAACCACCACGTTGACCTCTGCCTGAACCAGGAGGTCTTACATGAGCTGGGGAGACAGACATCATCCTCCATAAATCCATCTCCAGTTAAAAATAGCAAGAGCACAGGTAAGTGTGTGTAATAAACAAAGGGAACATCGTTGTTTGTGTGTATTCTGAAAAATTTGGTTTTCCTTATGATGCATGCAGAGTCACTACATGCTTCGGCTACATGAGGGTACTAACAGCAACCCTCTTTTCTGACAGAAACTACTCTGTCCTGACGACAGGAGCGATCCTGTTAGCCGAGTCTATAAGCTGTATGACAGCAGAGTTAACAGAAAGAATGTGTATTTGGGAAGGTGTCAGTGGCCTATGACCTTGTTATTTACGGACAGTGACACTATGTGAGACGTTTGTATCGATTCAGACCGGGAAAAGACATCTCATTTCACCCCATGGGGCTCCCTTTGCCCCGGCCTTGGAAATTGCTAAATCACTTTCTCACCTATTCATTTCCTACAATGAACTGCACCCCGGTTTCCTCTTAAACAAGCCTGCCTCAGAAATTGCCCTCTTTATATCCCTGGTGCTGCAATTGTGCACCTCCTCAATGGAAGTCATTTTTATGTCAGAGAAAAGACAGCGGGGGATACATTATTTTTTCTGTCCATGCCAATAAGTGTCCCTTTCTGTTTGTAGACGGAGGACATCTGCTAAAGCAAGCAAGTAAAGGCAAAAGCAAAAGGTGAGACAGCTTGTTTACAAATCACTTCACTGGATGCTGACATGCGATCTTTTGTCTCATTTAGTGTGACAGACGTAGCAATGAAATTTTATATGTATAAATAAAAAAGTATTAATTGTTGTGTGTTCTTTTTATGATTTAGACGGGACACGCCTTCATCTCCTCCGTCTAAAAAGGTTAAAAGCCTCGGTCCTTGCAACACCATAGACAAGTTCTTCAGGTGACAGTCAATCAGGGGCAACCTCCAGCCTAGTGCAGATGAACTGAGGAAGTAAAAACGCAGCTCCTCTGTCCCCTCGGCTTCAAAGCTCAGTTTTTATTCATCCTCGCGGTGACTGCGCACAAAGCTTGTTAAGTTTGCACATAGAAGAGGCTACTAAATCACTCTAAGCGATATATAAAATGAAAGATGAAGACAAGTCTAATAATTCCTCTTAATGCATTTTTATTTAATGGTCAGGGTAGATATATTTTTTTATTTATCTTCATTAAGTTATTTTATTATGATATTGTCACATTTGTGTTTTTGTGTCACTTTTAATTGTGGTGTATACCTTTTATAATGAAGAAAAGAATTTTTTTTCGATTATTTAAATTGTTGCAATAAATTATTCTGCTGAAATCTCAATTTTGGGGACATTTTTTTTTTTTTTTACACTCAACACTTATCACCTCTCCAACAGCCTGAACTGTAACCAAACAATACGTAGTTCAAAGTAGTGAGGAAAAAACAGGTTCTTGCTGTCGGCCATGAAACTGTACCGCTTCAGGTTGTGTAAATGTGACTCGCCACTTTCTTACATGTTTCCTTAGACAAACATGTACTACTACTGAACTTCAACTCCTTTGTTAATCTTTTACGAGTATTACACAATGTTAATAGAAATTTAGGTTAGAAGACTATTGGTATAAATTCCTCATGTTACTCGAGCCATAATATAGCCACAGCTGTGCCACTGACTTGTCAAGTCAGAGTGAAATGTGTCATGTTAAATAAACCTGTTACTATCACCGGGGATCTCTAGGGTGTGAGCTAGTAAAGTAAATACAGATCAGCCCTGCAATGCTAAAGTAAGGAGTACACTACCATACACTTCCTCGATCTTGGCTGTGTGAAGATCAGAACTTTGTGAAATTGGATAACACTGGCTTTCTTTACGGGTTTGCAATCTTTTCCCTCTGGAACTGAGTTAGACTGTTTTCAGAATATAACCTTTACTGTTTAATACACAAAGCGTGGCTTTGTTACAAGAGCCTCCAAATGGAAAAAAAAGCTTTGGCTCTGAAGCGGATGATTGAGAAACATTCTCCTAAAAAGGAGAATCTGGACCCTCGAAAGTGGATAAGACCAGAGACTGTGAGGGGGTTCAGTGACTTTGCTCTGAACAAGCATTCAAACAAAGAGACGGACAACAGTTTTGATGACATAGAGATGTGTGAGTATGCAAGAACAGCAAATGATAAAAAGAAAAAAAGGTGAAAAGAATAAACAACCTGTTTATGTGCTTTATACGACAGAAAAGACATAGAAAGTGTAGTAAATGTAGCATATTTAAGAACTGAGCCCTTGAGTTTCCAGTGTTTTTCACTGTAGTGAGGTGTGACAGTTTCCTTCCAAGGAAAAACACTGTATTTGCTATATGGGTGTGTGTAGGTAGTAATGTTGAAAACCTCCCCATCTTAGTTCACTTTCCTGTATGTTTTGATATAATCCTGCTATCTAATATGTATTAACACAATTAATTACATTATGTATTTAAAAAAAACCCATGTATTAAGACTTGTCTACTGTGTTATGTAGTGCTTGAAGCTGAGAAGGAGTTTATCGAAGCAGCTAAGAGGAACGATGTGGAGACCATGACGGATCTTGGAAAAGGGTTAAACGCCAACGTAAAGAATGTGGTGCGTCTGAAAAGATAAAGCATCTCCATTAGCCAAACAGACCCAATCACTGAATAAACTTTCATTAAACTGATAACATGTTGATTATTTTGTCTTCCTCAGCAAAATAGGACTGCCCTTCACTTTGCAGTAGCTTGCACAAACAAAGAAGCTGTTAAGCTGCTGTTACAGCGAAGGGTCAAAGTGGACCAAAAGGACAAGGTGGGAGGGTTTTAAGATGTTAGATGTGAGGATTTGAGCCAAGGACAATATGTTATGTAATGTCTCCAAGTCGGCTACTACCATTTTGTGTTCTGTGTCTGACAGTACGGCGTAGCACCCATTCATTTGGCTGCCTGGTTTGGCAGTTTGGACATCCTGAAATTATTAGTGCAGGCTGGAGCAGAACAGAAGGCTGAGAACGAGGTGAAGTAGAAGAATTCTCCTCTATTGCTTCTCACTAACCGACAGAGTTGAAACACCCTTAAACCGAGAAATTAATCCTATTGGGGTTCTTTTGTTTTCCTTTTAGATTTTGCACAAACACCTCCTCAAAACAACACACTGCTCTTCAGATATTTTATTATCTATACTATTTAACCTTTTAATTTTCAGTAACACTTCATAATATAGCCTGCGACTTCTGCTGTAATGCCCCTTAAAATACTATATACTTTTTCTGAGTTTACTGTGCAACTATATTGTAAATATCTGGAAGCAGTTGGTAAATTAAGTGTTTTAAAAAGACAGAGGACAAAATCTATCCTCTAAGCAATTTTAAATAGTAACGTCCAGTTACATTACAGTTCTGTATTGCCTAAACTGTTTTTTTTTGCATTTGTTTCAGTTTAGTTTCTGTGTTAGTTTTAGGCTTTTTAATTACTATTGTATGGAGGGTATATGTCAGAGGCAAGATAAAAAAAATCAGTACGGCCATTACAATAAAAACAACAAAACAATTTTGAAAGCAGTTGACTTGGTAGTTAGTGCCCCTCATCTAGTTTTGGTTAACTATAATAACCTTGGTAATGTCTAACAATATTAAGTCCTCCTCTTATATTGTAATTATTTTTTAATATCCACTGTACAGAGACAGCCCCGACTGCTTGAAGAGTTTGTGTGAATCTACAGTCGACTGCCTTTCCTCAGAAACCCTGATGCCTCTTCCAGAAAACTGAATTTGAATTGCAAAAATTGAGTCCGAGTTCTGAGAACCGGATTTTAGTTCTGAGAAACGAAAAGTAATAAAAGTAATACGGAGGTGTTAAGTTTTAATGAGGATCAATACATTTCAGAAGAAATGATTTTAATTTTGTAAAGTTTCAAAATTCAGTTTCACATAAATCTTTGTAACTCACATCCATATGTAATTATATGAGGTGAAAAATTCACATTAAAATATAAATAACTAAAATGTAATGTTTAGCGGCACATATGCTATGAACATAAAGTATTATATAATACTTATATAATATAATTTATAATTTATTTTATTTTAAAAGATACCCTCTTGTTCTCCTGCAGCCATCTGTAAAAGTTTTCATGTGCTGAAAACGACACCCTGAATTTCAGGAAATTAAACCACAAGCTACACGTTGTATTTTGAACAGCTTTGCTTTTGCTATACTGTATCTTTTACACTGCAGCTTTCCATTTTCAAATACAGTTCAAGACAAACTTGGTTTGCATTGTAAATACTCAAACTGCACCCTGTCTGATTTAACAGAAAATGGGTTTTCTGTCTGCTTCAGGAAGGACTGAACATTTTGCACTGTGCTGCAATCAACAACCATACTGAAATCGTAGACTACATTGTTAATGACCTACAGATGAAAGAACTTGACAAGGATGACCTGGTATGCAACTTACACAAAACAATTCTGTGGCAAATTTCACTTTGAGCTAAAGTGCATTCACTACATGTGATTACCTGTGCCTCTTTTGTTGTGTTTTAGTCAGGGCACCGAGCATTTGCACTGGCAGCAGAACACGGGTGTGTTAAGATGTTACAGGTGCTCATGGAGCCATACAAAATGGCCACCATGAAGCCCAACAAGGTGTGCGTGAGGATTTATTTGTGCGATTTTGCTGCATCTACTTCCTAGTATATGGCTGTTTATGCTCATGTGTGTCATGAGTGCACATTTCAGTGTCACACCTGCAAGAAAGCTCAAAGTCAAACACTCTTTGATGCAAGCTGTTTCCCTCCCTCCCTTCTGCCAGAGAGGGGACACGCCCCTGCACTTAGCTGCCAGGAACGGCCACTTGGATGTCGTCCAACTGCTGCTGCAGAGCTTTGATACTCGGGATGAAGTCAATATGGTAGACAATCAGTGCAAACATCCTCTCTATCACGGTTTGGTTTGTGACAGTGTGAGCTCAGCGGCTAATCCACTGCTGGATGCTGGCTCCACTTGGGATCAATTGAGATGAATCAAACATCTACTATAATGACACATTTAGCTTTCTGGATTGAACTTTGGCAGGTAACAGGTAAACTGAACATGATAAATCTGTTTACCATAAGTCCTAATCTGCTATTAGGACTTATGTGGCTTAATGATGCATTAAAGTAAGAGATAATTACAAAAGCTTACCCCCAAAAAGATCTGCAGTAACTAATTTAAGATCATTTGTTGGCATTTAATTGAATGATACAAGCCAAAGTTCCTTTAATGTAAAGAAATTCTACTTTGTTATAACTAATAATAATAAATAATAGCATAAAATGTTAATTATGTTAGAAGAATTTTCTATTTCCATCATTGCTGACAGATGTTCTGTGCTGCAGGATGGTGAGACCGCTCTGTACCAGGCTGCAGACCACGGTCAGGAAGAATGTGCTCAGGTCCTGCTGGAGGCCGGTTGTGACCCCAACATACTCACAGTAGTAGGTTCAGGCAGTATACCAGGCCTTCACAAAGTTTTCCTGAACCAGTGCAGGCTTAGAGAAAATACACACATCAAATACTTACAGTAATCAATGTTTATAACATGCAAGTTCAGAAAATAGTTGTGTACCGGTGTTTGGGTTTTTTTTTTAACCATTAGGTGGCATTTGTTGGTGCTGTATAGACTCAAATAACTAAATACCTATTCTACTGTTCTGCTTTTAATGATTCTACTAATATAATATGCATTATGGTGTTTATCCTGCAAAATATGTCATAAACAAAATCAGTTTTTAAAGATTCTTATAGACATAGTACAACTGGACTCACTTTGTACTCTTTGTAGGCCAAATGCAGCGCTCTCCACACAGTTGCAGAAAAAGGAGAAGCGGCTCTTGTTCAAGTTCTCTTACAGTACAATGCCCAGGCAGACTTTCAAAATCAGGTAAGCAAACAACCAGATAGGAGGCAGCGGCAGAGTAATCTGTCTTTTATGAAGCATAATATTATTGCTCTCAGGATCTAGAGACACCTCTCCACCTGGCAGTGAAGAACAGTCACATCCCTGTTATCTACTACTTATTGGAGGCTGGCTGCAATATCAATGCCACAGATAAGGTACAAGCTCCCGCCTAAGACAGTAAAATAAAGCATCGACGAAGATAATGTAGACAAACTAATTCCTGTTTATTGTTATGTCGTCTCATGCTTTGGACCGTTAGAGGTCCCAGACAGCTATGCACACTGCTGCTGAGACTGCCAAAGCTGAGGTTGTGGAAATGCTTCTTAAAGCTGGGCCTGATCTAACAGTCCAGGACCGGGTAAGATGCATTTTTCATATTAATGAAGTTAAACTGTATACTAATGCTATCCAAACAGCAAAAAATTATAATTAATGTAAGCCTTTGGCGCAGCATGATACATTGAAAATACAAGAAAAATCAAACTAAATGCAATCTCTTGCAGCTCTAATTTAATTTGTGTTTCACTGTACATGCTGGATTCGGAGTAGCAGGGTAAGACTGCTCTGGGTGTTGCAGCCAGAGCAGATGAGGTAAACATTGTGGACATGATCATCAAAGCAGAACGATACTATGACCAGAAAAAGGTGAGGGGATAATCAAATGATACTTGTAACTTTCACAAGCATAATCCATTTGCAGTGCTTTGAAATCAATAATTACTTTCACTATGAATGATTCAGAGTCACATCCTCGATTAGCTGAATCCCCTCTAATGCTATTAAAGCATTCACTGTAAGAGTAATTCTGAGCCCAGAAACATTCGACAGACGATTTATCATCAGTTTAATTAAGAATATGCCTTATTCTCTTCGATTATTGATTTTCAAAATGTTTCACTCTGACATTTATATTGCTAATCATACGTGTTAGTGTCTTGCCAAAATTTTCTTCCTGTGCCCCTCTGTTGTCTGGAGCGTGTGGCCTTTATCAGCCTGCTGACATGATTTAATTGCCCTTTCAGGCTAACCCTGAGCTTAATGAGATTGTTCGCACCGAGCATGCACTGACGTTCAAATTTGACCGCCGCAGTGAGAACAAGGAGCTGTATTCGATGGCCTGGCGCCTGGCGTACAAGCTGCTGAAACCAGGAGACTGGAAAAGACTGGCAAAACACTGGGACTTTACTCAGGAGCAAGTGTCTGCCATCGAGGAGCAGTGGACAGGTGCCATAACTCACACACTGACAGGGCAGGTTTCTGCTGTGCATTTGGCAACCCTCTGAAAATCTAACTTAACCTTCTTGAGTCAAACACATTAATTAAATACCCTGAAATCTCAGGTAGAAAAATTAATATCCCAGTATGACATTATTTTTCGAAAATGACATTGAAATTTTTACAGCTTATTTTCCAAGTTGTAATTTGGAATCTTTAGGGTATTTTTTGCAGGTTGACGTTTCCTGAACTTAAAGGGTTATGCGTTTACCTGCAGGTCAGCACAGCTATCAAGAGCATGGGAATAGGATGCTGCTGATCTGGTTTCATGGTGAAGAACTGGCTCTGAAGGCCCCTGCTAAAGACCTCTACCAGGGCCTCATCTGCACTGGGAACACGAAAGCTGCAGGTACACTCTGTTAACAAGTACACCGATAAACATAAATTTATATCTTCTCCACCGCCTTTTCCAAAGTTTTACTTCATCAAATGTTTGTCTTTCAGATAAGATTCGACTGGAGGCGGAGCAAGTCAGCAGTAAAAGATGCAGCATTTCATGAAGGGGAACACTGCAGTATTTACACTGTTCGCATCACTGTTAACGAAGCATCTCTACAGGATGTGTGCAGTGAAATAATTTATTTTAAAAATAATGTTGTGCGTCAGATCATTAGCATATAGCTTTGGTTTCATCAAGTAAACAACATGTGGTGTTGGATGGCCGCCTTGCAGTACACTTCAGTACACCGTTATCTGTGCATAATTTAAAGCAAAGTAATAAATGTTCATTGTGGAATTCTCTGAACTTTTGTTCTGTCTGTAATAATTACAAATGAAACACATTCACATTTAAAACTCCAGGGTAATAAAAATACATATATATATATGAAATGGCCTTCATATCAAGGTAGAAAATTCTATAAATTTGGATTTTTGCATAGCTGGTGTTAAGGAAGATCTTTGTGTGAGATATGTGCGTGTCATCAGTCAACTACTTTGATGGAGTGTGTGTGACAGGTGCTGCTGTGTGTTCTGGAGGAGGCTCTGCCTGCAGTGGACGTGTGGCCCTGTTGGGAGGAGCGAGGAAATTTAGCAGCTGTGGCTTGCCCAATGGTGAGCTAAAAGAAAGCAAAAAAAAAAAAAAAAGTACATTTAAATTGCTTTTCTGATTCACATAAACAAAGGTGCATCTGAACAACGTGAAAAATAAAGGGTGCCTTTATAAAGTTATGTGATTTTCCTTATAGAAAAACAAATATCAAACAACACAATGATATTAAAGTCTGTTGTTTTAATTCCTATGTTGTAGGCATCTTCTCATTCACCTCTGGACTGCTTCCAGCATACCTGATTTTATTTTTTTAAGATCAGTTCCCATTGTCATCATTTGCACTGGGGACCCCCAAAACATCAACTTTTGTTTCAAGCTGACAGAATTTTTATTGGCGATGAGAGTTTGGGCTTGGGATAAACCCAAAGACCAAATTGCAGTTTCCAGTATAAAACTTCGGTGCTCTGGTGAGTCCTCGAGAGTCAGATTATCAATGCAGACATCAACTAAAAGGTCCTGGAGAAACGAGCTGAGCTCAAAAATTATGCAATTTTAAGTGTAGGGTTTTCAAGTGCAAAGCCACTTGAAAACCCTAGAGGGAGCAGTCTAAAAGCAACAGCTGTGCTGGATGTGGTCCAGAGATACGCAACAACATGACCTTGAAGCTAAAGCTGTGAAAAGATTCATAACTTTATGACTGTAAGACTCATAAAGGAACAGTATCGATGCACCGTATCGCATACCTGCGTAACAGGATGATGCCGTTCGACTACTACAGAGCTCATGGGTGGAGCCACTCCCATCACCTGCAGGCTGCTACGTCCCACCTTACTGATCTCATGGCGCGCAGTGACACGGGCCGTTACAGTCTTTGAAGATTTTTGTTGACTTGCTGTGACGACACGAGTACTGACCTAAAACAAGCAATATTTTGAGTGTTATATACAAATGTTATTTTTGATGAAGAGTTTTAGATAGAACAGTACATACAACAAAGCATGACATATCAGATTCAGCTGCTGTTGGTAGTTTGGTTATATATGTCTGACACTAACCTTTTTGTGGGAACTCGTAATTCCCCCAAGAGGGATTGAGCCGTGCACCACTGTAGTGGGAGGGAGTGCTTCTTCTTGGGACATGGGGGCACCAGAGCCCATCTACAAAACAGGCAAAAAGTGAACACAGGATCAGGATTTGGGATTTAGAGGAAGTTAGTCATAATGCATCAAATTAAAAAAAAAAGTATAAGAAAGGAAATTCAAGACTGCTCTACAAATTCTTCATTTTTAGTGCATTCACATGATTTAAATGTGAAGCCAGAATGGTCTGCGATATAAGGTAATAAATAATCAAAAGAACAAAATTATCCATGTAAAAGGGCATGCTTAACATTCAATAAATAAAAGAGTTGTCTATTCAAGAACCAGGAGTGATTTGGAAAGACATTGTACTATGGTGTGTTTTCATTATAAATTAACAGTGACTTGCCACATCATCTGCTTCAATGTGCGACGGGTCTGCGTGGTCAAAATGGACTGGACTGAACCGTGTCGAAGAGGTGGCATATGGCTGGAGCTGAGCCATGGCAGAGGAGCCACGCTCATCCTCACGAGGCAGAGGAACTACGACACAAAAAAGAAACCTTCATTGAGTCATTAGGACTCAGTAATAATTCATTTTTATTGTAGTTACACAAAATTCCCCTTTTAAACTGATCAGGAAATCCTGAGTTTGTATTTGAATGGGGATATTTCAATCATCTCTTGCTTGTCAGATGACACATAAATTACCCATTTTAAACCACAGGTGTAACAAGAGCTGGGGATTGATAACTTCTGCAAAAGTTCTATACACTGTGTGTGTGGTTTAAAAAAAACAATCCAAAGAAAAAAAAGTGCTCATTTTTAAAGCAACAGAAAAGGGTAATCAATTAATCGCACCGACTGACAGCATCATATTAACATACATTTCAGTTTGAAAGACTCATTAAACCTGAAAGCAGATGGATGAGCAGATGCCCATGCGAGGCTTCATTTCTACAAGCCCAAGATAGTAAGATCCAAGTCCAGCAGCCATGGTATCAACAAAAAATAACAGATTCAGACAACAAATCTGACAACAGGAGGTGTAAATATAATGATGAGATATTTTTCCTGGCTCATGCCAGTGGGACGTCATGGTGATAATCATATGATGCTAGCATTTTAAACACCGCTGGTCCTAGTTTAATGTTTTCTACTGAAGTGTCAGGTAATAGTCCAAAGCTCTTAATCCAATCTTCCCAGCATTTACATACAACTAAATAACATTCATTACATGATTCATAACATGGTTCAAAAGGGTTTTAAATTTTATCAACCAATTTTTCATTGCCACATTAAGCTTGCCAACCTGTGCAAAGTACCTTTTGCGCAGTGCTGAGAATAATCACAGATTTAACTTCATTAAATTAGGCTTTCAAGTAAAGTGTAAAGACCCCATTCCCTCCTCTCAATTATAAATCTCAACAAATGTCAATAGCACATGGCTGCACTCTAATGGAGAAATGCTGTTTCCATCTTGTCTTTTCGTTCCAATCTCCAAAACTGCGCTAAATCAATACACCGCAGAGGCAAGGCTCACGATGCAACCATGGTACATTGTATAGAGCATCAGTCTATATATCATCCTAGCAGTACATGCTTTAGTGTGCTACATTTCTACGAAGATAAATGTTTTTCTCCACAGGCCACAAATTTACTACAAACCATGCTGATCATGAGCTGGAGGTTGTTCTGCTCGTCCTTCTGTAGAGTGAAACATGCTGAGCGCCTCCATGTTGAGCGCACATACACCCCTCATGAAGGCTTTCTTCATGGATTCTTCATATCGCTCTCGCTCTAGTCGTAGTCTCTGAATCTCTGCCTGTGCCCTCTCTATAGCCTCACAGTGCTGTGCACACAGGTAGCAAAGAATAGAAAGAATTGTTGAATTATCTTTTTATATAATTATTTTTAAAGAAGAACAAGGAAAATACAAGATGTGCATTTAAAAAAAACAAACAAAAACATTTGATTATTATGTTACAGCCTAATAAAAACACAATGAAGTCCTATGTAGGATTTATTTTTAGTTGCCTTTTGTCCATCAACACATGCGGTCTACCGTGATTTGGAGAGCACACAGAAGTAATCTACAGTAATTAAGGGGGTAGAGTGGGTTATCAAACGATCGGAAAGTTGATGGTTCACTCCCCTAGTCTGCAGAATCCGATGCATCCATGTAAGTGTTTGAATGTTAGGATGAAAGTGTTTAGGCATAAAAAAAACTCTTTGTATGAATGTGTCTGTAACAGTCAATGTGGCTTGCAGTAAGAAAACAGAGTGCTCAAACAGAGTTGAAAACCAGTCCATTTACCATAATATACTAACAAAAGTGGTTCAGTTTGACACTTATTTACTTAAATCCAGCATTAAGTTTGAAGTGAGCACTGCAGCCTCGTCTTAGACACACTGCCCCACATGTACTGACCTCTGCTAGCTTAGCCTCATACTCCATAGACATCTGGGAGCAGACCTCTTCAGCCCTTGAACGGCAAGCTCTCTCCATCTTGACCTTCCAGTGTTTCTGGATCAGAGACTGCCAGGCAAACCACACCTTCTTCTGCAGCTGCAAATTGTAGTGCTGCCGTGCTACCTGAGAAGAACGAGCCTGGCGGGGAACCACAGGGCTGTGATTTGTAATATTTACAAGGCAATAATTACGTCTATGAGTCACTCCTGTGCAGCTGCATTCGTTCTCGTGATGAATTTTATGTCGTGGTTTATACAAAAATATGAATCGGTCATTTTTAAGGAATGGTACTACCTGATCATTTAAATAAATCACTAACATTTGTATGAAAGTTCACATTGAAAAAACAGCAACAGTGGGAAAAAAAAGCACAAAATTTAGTAAACCAGCAGTTTGGACATAGCAAAAATCTCTGTTATTCTGACAATGTAAAGGTAGAGAGGGGTTTTGCTATTTGATGAGCATTTCTAATGTCACAAGCAACCTCTACAATATCATATCAAAAGGTTTTGAAATCTTGTTAAACACCATACCTCTTCTTTAGCCTCGATGTGCTGGAGTCTCCAGTGGGTGAAGGCCCGCATCTTCTCAAGCTTTTCTTTCTGTCTGTCCAGTACTTGGCTCAGGTTCCCGATGACCTGAAAGAGGACACAAAACAAGCCTTTCGGCCTAAAAAAGGAAGGAAGTGGGGTGCTTCTTGAATTGCTTTTTTTTTTTTTTTTTTTTTTTTTTTTTTTTTTTTTTTTTTTTTTTTAAAATAAATTTTAAAATTT